>JAJEJO010002597.1:0-44419 GCA_020662805.1 Glaucomys volans
TCTTCTGTTCTATCTTTGGACAATTAAGAAATGGTCCAGAAAAATATTATATCCCTTAACCCGAGTACACAGAATACTCAAATATAGAGCTAGAGAGGAGTTAAGCAAGTTAAACTACTTGATATTACCAAGAATGAATTTGGGACCCATAGAAGTTACCTGACTTGGCTACAAGCCCAGATACGTTATAATTCTTTTTTCCACATAAGCACTAGAATCAACTTTCCAATTCCTAATACAGTTCTTTTTCCTACCTTCTAGGCGATTTGTAATACAAACAAAATGGTTTTATCAGCCTAAGTGATTATAATTGGGAATTCAATTTTCTCAAAGCAAATTTCAAGGAAACATTATTTGAGTCCATTTCAACTTCTGCAAAATGCTAATTTTTCCTTCAAAATGGTCATTTCCAACATTCAAACATTTTAACAAATATTCGAAGCATGTTACTTCTAGGAAAAAAAGAAAGAATTTTACTTCTTAATCATTTCTTTTGCTTCAAAGTAGATGATTCTATGTTGAAAATATAAGCTACAAGTTAGAATAATTTCCTTTCTTATCACAAATGCCATCATTCTTCAGTTATATATTACTTTTTTATAAATCTTTTTTAAAAATTTCTTTTAGTTGTCAATGGATCTTTATTTTGCTTTTTATTTATTTGTGGTGCTGGGAATCGAACCTAGTGCTTCACACATGCTAGGCAAGTGCTCTTACTTCTGAGCTACAACCCCAGCCCAATATATAACTTTTTATAGTCAGAGTTGTCTTCAGGTTTTATATATTTCTTGATCTCCTGGTCAAGTTTCTCTGGAATCCTCCAGGAATTTCTAAAATAGTAACTGCATTTTCTTTGGATTTATTTTCTTTTGTTCTTCACTTAATTCTTTCTCTTTCTTCTCCTTCACACTATTGTATATACTAACATGTTAGGGGTGTTTTTGAAAGAAAAAAACATTTATTCTCTATATGACAGGCCATCAAGTTTCATTAATAAAAGCTGCATGGAAGTTTTGTTAGCTTTTTTATCACTGTGACAAAATACCTAAGAAAATCAACTAAAGAAGAAAAGGTTTATTTGGACTCATGGTTTCAGAGATTTCTGTCCTTGGTCATTTGACCCCATGCAGTGTACCTATGGTGAGGAAGAACGTCATGGCAGTAAATGCATGGCAGAGCAGAACTCCTCACCTCACAGGAGCTAGGAAGCAGAGAGAGAAAGGAAGGGAAAAGGGACAAGATATGCCCTTCTAGGATAAGCCCCCCAGTGACTTACTTTTGCCAATGAGGACCCCTCTCCAAACGTTTCCACCAACTCCCAGTTGTGCTACCAGTTAAACCAAATCTTCAACACGTAAGTTTTGGAAGCTATTCCAGATTCAAACTAAAACACAAGCAATACATTTCAGAACTTTTTGTAAAGGTTTTCAACTGTGTATTATAACTGTATATTTGAGATATAACTGACATACAATAAATTGTATTTATATAAAGCATATGATTTGGTAAGTTTGAATATATGGTATGCACCCATGAAAGTCATTACCACAGTCAAGATAATAGACATATTTTTCACCCACCAAAAGTTCTCTCACATCTCTGTTTGCAATCTTCCCTTCCCACCTCTCCCCATAGGCTTCAACAACTTGCAGGCAACCATTGATGTGTCTTCTGTCATAATACTTAGATTGCATTTTCTAGAATTGATATATATCATTCACTATTTATCCTATTTTGTCCAGCTTATTTCATGCAACACACTGATTTAGGGATTCATTTACTTTGTAGCATGCTTCAATAATTCATCCTGATTTATTGCTGAGCAGTGTTCAATTGCATGAATACACCAGACTTTGTTTATGCATTCACTTGTTGGTAGATATCTACTTGGTTTCCAAGTTTGGGTTATTACAAATAAAGCCATAATAAGCACTCAAATACAAGTCTTTGAATGGGTCTATGTTATTTTTAACAGGTGAAGGCTTAGGAATGAAGTGGCTGGAACATTTGGTAAATGTAGGTTAAACTTTTTACAAAATGCTCTAAAATGTTTTACCAAGTGACTCTACCATTCTGCATTCCCACTGGCAGTGTGGCAGAGTTCTACTTTATCACACACCCTTAGGGACACTTGGTAGGATCTTGGTTTTCTCATGTTAGCCAGTCTTAGAGTAGGTAGTAGCATCTCATTATGGTTTTAGATTGCATTTGTCTAATGACTAATGATGTTGAGCACCTTTCATCGTTTTGACTGGAGTAATAATGGAATCAGTGGCTTTGATTTCTACACAAATATCCTGGGGTCTCAAAGGCTTTGGTCTCTGCACACAAATGTCTGGGCTAAGTGAGAGCCATAGAAGTCATCTAATGGGGAGCACTAGAAGTGCACAGATCTCTCCTCAATCAAAATGATAAAAGTCAATGAAAACAACATGATACTATAGATGGAAGAAAAGGGAGTGCTGTCTTAAAAATTCAAAGTGAAAGTGTTCTTTAGAAATGATGTACTGTCAGAACCAGAATTTTCTTATTTTAGAATACTACTTGATTCTCAATAATATGTAAAATTAAGTGATCTGAGTAGGTCAGGGGAAGAAAAACACAGGAAGAGACGGAATCAAGATTAAAGAACAACTGTGTAAAATGACAATGGATGTGACATCTCTCCCAGCTTGAAGGGAAATGTTTGTGATGACAGATTTTCATGCTGGCCAAATTAGCTTTCATTTGTGAAAGCAACGAAAAAATATTTGCAGATATATGGGAGCTGTAAAAGTTGGCAAATCATGCACTGATTTTTTAAAAACATGAAGATATACTTCATTAAATTGAGAAATGCATGTATTTAGTCATCTACTTATTTATTCAATAAATATTTATTGAATGGTCTTTATATGCCAACTAATATGTTCAGGATCCTAGGAATCAATAACAGAAGTATCATTTTCTTTCTTTGATACAAAGTAACACAATGACTTATATAAAATAATAGAAAAAAATGGACTTTGGTCCCTATTCATGGCTGATTATGGAATCTTGAAATATTTAATGATACTCTTTATTTAAAGGACAGGAATTTAGTTTCTCTTAAAATGTTGTATGGTGCACCATTTTTATTGGTAATATCACTGACAGTCCTGCCTAATCCAGTGCTATAGTTAGTAGAAAGTTTGTGGTAACTGACTACTTACGGGAATAAATGGGAGTAACTACTAAATAAATACATGAATGAATAAGTAAATAAGTGAAATCATTGGATCTTAAAATCATCTGGCATTTCATTTAAAGATTTAAAACATTTCAAGATCTCAGAGTACTACAGTGTTCTTATTAAATGCCTTTGTTTTCATTGTTCAGTAGATATTTAAAATGCCTGTTTCTAATGATGCATAATTAGAAACAATGGAAACTTTTCTCCCTGTAGACACTAAATTACAATTTACTTATTTTCTCTGAGCAATTAGATAAGAAGCAGAGGAAGGAAGGATTCTCGATCTCTATGATTCCTCTGCCCAATGTCCCAAGGTAGACACACTCTTAATAATCCACTGAAGGCCTTTGTGTCTCCTATAAGAACTTGGAACATGTTAGAATTCTGATCCTTCTGGAAGGTAGCAACTGTAATGTGTCTCTAGCACTTAGGTATTGTTGGACTTCAGAACAAGTGTGAAGAATGCTAAGAGCCCTTCTCCGGAAGTCCCCCTGGAGAACAAGCTTGCAGTACCCCTTCTTTACAAACCCCATCTACCCCATGTTATCTTGAGCATTTACTTCACATAATGGAAAGTTTTAGTTAGAAGCACAAGGCCAGGGGTAGGGATGCACAGAACCATAACTCTTCAGAAAAACAACATAAATTTCTCCACTATTATTTCCGCATTCCTTGTTGACTCACATGCCTCTCTGCAATAAATAATTTACTGTAATAAAAAATTTACTACACTAAAACTATCATTAAGGTCACTGAAAGAATAAATCATCATGTTTTACAGAGTAGGCCTAGCTAACAAACTTTACTGCTTAGATTTTTATTTGCTGGGTGATGGGATGTGCATGGCAGTTAGAGGAAGTAGGGATTACTAAATAAAAATTAAAACATTCCTTCAGCAAGCTACCAGGATTGAACCTGACCTTTGGGAAACAAATCAAAGAGTCTCATAAAAGCTGTGCTTCAAGTCACATCACAGTTATTTTTATGGACAAAATCTCCTGTGAGTTCTCTGACAATGTGTGCACTCATGACTCTCAAAGGAGAGAACATGACATAATGCCAGCTTGTTAGCATCCTTCAAAAACAGTACAGACACTCTCAAGTCATTCTGCATCCTAACGTGCTCACGCAAACTCCAGGGAAACTCCCTTTAGCTGTGTGTCCATGTGTTTATGTGGGTATATATAAACATATTGCATGTATCATGCATCAGGTCTATTGAAATGGCTTTGCATAACTCTTTAATAACTATAACTTAGCTAACAATGTAAATAAAATATTCTCTAATTCCAGTGTATAATTGTCAAAATAAAATTTCAGATATGATCTGAATTGCTTTGTGAAACTTATCATCTTTTCAAGGGATGAGGGAATGAGATATTGCTCAGATGTTAAATGATACTGTGCAGCTTCAAAATGCCTTGAGAATAATGTCAATACGAACAAGTACATCCTGTCATTAGAGAGAAAAATTACAAATTCCAACCTTTATTTACATCATTTATATTTAGAACACATCAAAAGGGGGAATACTATTTGAACTGGAATGATAATTTGATAACATGTCTTCCTGGTCATAACTTCCAATTACTATTCCTTGGACATAATCTCACTCCAGCTCTATTTATCATTCTTGATTTTATAGCTACACTGTTCAAAAATTTATTGATTCATTTAATCAACATTTTGTGCTTCTAATGTGTATTTAAAGTATTGTACTATTCATGGTTGAAGGTATGAAACGACTACACCATCCTTTAATCCTGCTGTCAAGGATCAAGTAGACATCATATCTGTACACGGGGGAAGTAAATGTCACTGAAGTTGAGGTTATAAACTAAGGAAGTCAACCATGCATGGTGGTGCACACCTGTAATCCCAGCATCTCAGGAGGCTGAGACAGGAAGAGCACAAGCTCAAGGCCAGCCTCAGCATGCTAGTGAGGCCCTAAGCAACTTAGTAAGACCCAGTCTCAAAAAAATAAATACATTAATTAAAAGGGCTGGAGATGTAACTCAGTGATAAATTGCCCCTGGGTTAAATCCCCCCCCCCCACACACACACACAAATTAAAATAAGGAAGCAAGGTTACCAATGACTCTAGGAAGTCACTAAGAAAGTTGTTAGAAATTATTAAAAGAATATGGATTCAGATGCTAGAGCCTTATAGGAAACCAGAAATTGCAAATGGCCTCACCTTCACTTAATTTAACCATTAAAATTGTGTCTTCATTCTCAGTCTGCAGAAAAGAATATAATTTCTTTGGTAAAAGGCTTTTAAGAATGAGCTAGGGCCTCATCAAATGCACTGTAGGGCTAACCTGACTGTAGCAGGCAGGCTTTATTATCCCCAATCCAAGCCTGAAATGCCACACTCAGCCTGAGAACAAGGGGAAAGACTCCCTGGACAAGGAGACATGAAAGATAAAGGGAGGAGAGACACATTCCCAGCAGAGAGGAGGCAGAGAAATGTTGCAGTAGGTTGAATGAGGGCATGGAACCAAGGCAGAACCCTCAGCCCTGAATCAGACCAATACAGGAATGAATGAAGAAGCTGTAGGTGTGCAGGAAGAGGAGTCAGGGTGGGTACAAATGCTGCAAGGCCGGTAGCTCGTCCAGCTCGAATGTCCTCCAGGAAAAGGAATATGCCATTATGAGCATCAAAAGTCAGGACTCAGAGCTGGGGATATAGCTCAGTTGGTGGAATGCTCGTCGCAAGCACAAGGCCCTGGGTTAATCCCCAGCACTGCAAAACAAAACAAAACAAAACAAAACAAAACAAAACAAAACAAAAGTCAGGACTCCCTCCAGCAGCTTGCAAAGTGTCCAGACAGGGAGGGTCCTGCAGTTTAAAATCCATTAACTTTGTAGCAAATTCCCCTCGGAGAGCTGGTGACCCAGAGGAGAGAGGCCCTTGAAAGGGGTAACATGAAAACTCTCCTGTTGCCCTGGAAGCATCCGCGCACCAGTGTCTAGACTTAAGTACTAAAACTAAAATATTCAAGGACTTTCTGCCCTATCTGAATGATCTGGATTCAGACTGGATCTTACCTTCAATCAGTGATCACAGAGACTGATTATAGAAACACATAGAAGAGGTAAAATGGAGGAAAGTGAATCAAAACCTTTGCAAAAGTGGAGGAAAGTGAATCAAAACCTTTGCAAAAGTGAGATGAGAATATTTATTCCCCCAGTCAAATTTACAAAGATGAATTTGTATATCAGAAAATGCACATGTGTATCTGAGCATTGCTTTTACATAAGTAAAATCAAATATACAGAAATATAGGGGCTAGATGTTATATATCAGAGTAGTAATATGCATAGGTTGACAATATTTTTAGACAATTTTTAAATTACAAAACACACGTGATAATGTTACAGGAGAAAAAAGACCAATCATTATCAACCCAGATACATCATTATAGCTTTTCTTCATTCTTAATTTTCCCCAAGGTTAAGGTGCACCTGTGTTACTTTCACTGACTTTTGTACTGCATCCTTCTTCGAACATGGTCAAGCTGCATTTCATGCTTCAACCATCATTTTCATCCCTGTTACTAACTGCTTAAAAACAGCTAATGCAGCCCTCAATTTCATTAATGGAAGCATAATGTCCAGAACACGGGTGTTAATAGCCCCTCTCTACCCTGGGCTGGGCAGACCACATGTAGATCACCATGTTCCCTCTCAGAAACACATTTTGTAAGGGTCATTGACAAATGGTATTACATTCACTCAAAGGAGGATTATCAGGATGGTGAATGCCAAATGAGAGACATTAAAGAAATTGAGGGTGTTTAACCTTGAGAAGAAAAGCTTTGGAATGAAATGAGGAGATGTGATAGATCCCATCAATTATCTGAAGTTTTGTTGTGTGGAAGAGGGATTAAGCTTCTTCCACGTGACTCAACCACTAGGTGGAAGTTACTGAGAATCAAGTTGCTGCTCAATCTCAGCAAACTTTCTAATGAGGAAGGCTGCCTGAAATTTTAATATGCTCTCTGTTCCCCATCCCTGAGAGTGTTCAAGCAGACTGGGACACCACCTAGATGTGCTTAATTGGAAGGTCAGTTGGATTGGCTGCAATTACAAAGTCAAATGCCCTCAAATGCACAGAGAGGTATGCGGGATGCAGCTGATGAGAAAAGGGGGAGGGGGCATGTGGCACACTATGGAATGATGTCCCCCAACACCACCATTGAACTGTTGCCATTTACACTCAACTTCGAAGCATTCATAATACACTCGCGCACACACACACACACACACACACACGCACGCACACATTCATTCAGCCTATACATAACCTTTAGGCTATGTTATTTCTGAGATCTTTTAGAAGGTTAACATTTGGGTTTAAGGACTCTATGACCTAGAGATTCTGTATATTTATATTATTTATCACTACTAATTTTCCATTTATTTTAGGTTGAACTAAAGCTGCAGGATTCCATCGATAATTTACATTTTTAAAGAAAAACATGAACTTTTACAAGTTGGAATATATTTCCATTTTTTTTCTCACCACCATCCCAAAGCCCAAGATTAATCAAAAATAAATGGCAATAGTCCTCATTAGTGTGCCACCTATCATCATAGATGAAGTAAACAGAATCCTTAAAGAACTTGGGTTTGGATTTTATTTTCCCAGCAAGTTATCTGTATGTGCTCATTCTTTATCCCAGCATTGAATAAGTATCATTTCTATAATTAGTAGGGAAAAAGACTATTAGCCAATATTCGAATGATTACCCTTTTGTCCAGACAGAGGAATAAAATTCTTAGCCTTGTTTCAAATATCATCATGCTTCACTTAACAAGAGGGACATGTTCTGAGAAATATATCATTAAGTGATTTCGTGGTTGTGTGACCCACAGAGAGGATGCATATAAAAAACAAGTTGGCATAACCTACTCCATACCTTGGCTATATGGTATGTGAGCAATGTTGCTTTATAATGTAATAACCTATTATTAATATATTTAATATATTAGCCTACTGCACATTGGAGCATGATGAACAAAACAGATTAAATGAAACACAAGAAAAAGATGATTTAGCCCAGAGACTCAGAAAACACCTGCAGTATAAGGTTGCTGCCAGCCTGGCACACTGCTTTATAAGAAACTTTATGGGTGGAAGGAATACCCTTCAAAATAATAATGAAAAGTACAGTAAATTCAAAAATCAGTAGCAAGGTCACATGATATCAAATATGATGTATTGTACATATTCTCTATGCTGTACAACTGGCAGTACGGGTTTGTGACCACCAGCATCACCACAAGCATATGATCAATGCGTGGGCCACAACGTTATGGAAGCTATGACATCATAGGCAATAGAAATTTTTCAGATTTATTTCAACTTTTTGGGGTCAAACTTGTGCATGTGGTCTGTATTTGTGTGTTGTTATGTGGCACATATTGTAACTAAATACAAAGTCTATTTTGATGTAAATTTTGTAAAATATAAAAGATAGTTTTACTATATTACCTAGATTATTGGCAATAAACTATACATGTTAGAGTCACAGAATAATTTTCTACTGGAAATACCTTAAATATACAATAAACCTTACCTTGTTTCATCCCCCATTATTTTGGGTCTCTGATAGGTGAAGTGACTGACTGATTGTCTCATATGTAGGATTTGGTGGAAGTGTGTTCTCAATTGAAAACTGACTAATATCAATCATCAAAGAAGAGGGAAATATTTATGAATGGTTTCTGAATTTAATTTTGGACCATAAGTTCTAGTGAAGAGATGGACATAGATGGTTTTGGAGCTCATGGAGAGAGAGTTGTACTAACACTGTGGCTTTTTAAGTCCTTGACCTTTAGTTGCTACTTCACGCTAAGGGTACAGATCAAAGCACACAGGGATAGCAGGTCAGGTGAGAAGAGGGTAAGGACAATCCCTGGGAATCTGTAACAGGTAACAGGTACAATGTATGCATGTGGGGCCGGGGCAGGGGGCGGGGGAGGTACTAAAAATGGAAACTCAAAAGCAGCCAGAGAGAAGAGGAACCAGAAGACTGAGAGAAACTCTAGGGAAAATGGTTGCAGGGAATATAATTAGCCTGAATTTCAAGAAAAAGAGAGTAGCCAACAAAACCATGTGTGAAGGAAAAAGTCAGTGAAATAAAGGGCCCTTGCTGAACATGGCTAGAACCATTTTACAGGGGAGGGAGGAGCCCACATCCTCATTTTAATGGGTCGGGCAGGGGTGCCAGAGGCTGTGGCTACTTATGGCAATTTATTGGGTCCTTTCAACTCTTCTAGATAATGTCTTATCTTGCTCCTTCTCTGCTCAGTCAGGCTCCTGAGAGTCACACACTAGATCATCTCTGGTTCCTCATTTCCTGTTTACCTTTCTATTTTCTTTTTTGTTGCCACTAAAGGAATTAGGTCAGTCTTATAACTTGCATGGAAAGAAGGAGTCCATTTATCCCTCTACCCCTACAGTTACTCTACCTCCCTCTCCCCACC
The DNA here is from genome assembly GCA_020662805.1 of Glaucomys volans. Lineage (NCBI taxonomy): Eukaryota > Metazoa > Chordata > Mammalia > Rodentia > Sciuridae > Glaucomys > Glaucomys volans. Next base: position 9,707 of record JAJEJO010002597.1, read on the forward strand.
ACAATTGACCCTCCTTAAGCAGCTAATTAGCGCTAGGGACCATATTTTAGTCACTTCCTTCAATTTCCTATTCCTTGTAGCAGTTTCATGGGTCTGCTACAGCAACCTGTCACAAACTAGATGCTTAAAAACAACACAAATTTGTCCTCTCCAGATTCTGGAGGCCAGAAACCTGAAACCATGGAGTTGGTGGGGCCTGCTTGTTTCTGATGTCTCTCAGGACTCCATCTTTACCTCTTCCTGCCTACTGGGGAGGCTGCATTCCTTGTATTGTGGATGTGTTACTCTAATTTCTTCTGTCTCCACACAGCTTTTTTCCTGAATGACTTTCTCTTCTTGTAAAGACACTAGTTATTAGATTTATGTCCCTCCTAATCCAATATGGCCTCATCCTAACTTAACTACATCTGCAAAGACCGTATTTTCAAATGAGACCATATTCACACATACTGGGGTTAGGATTTGAGCATATCTTTTGAGGAATACAATCGTTTTACCCCGCAATGCTGTAACCAAGCAGAATGTTAAACACATAGTCTTGACTGCCTTCATGACTGCCTCTGAGTAGCTGTCAGGGACTGGAAAAAATCAAAACAGTGTTAACTGGTCTCACTTTAAGTCATGACCTCTAGCTCCAAGTGACCTCTAGTGCTTCCTGACAATCTTACTGCATTTTCCTTGTCAGTTAATTTTCTCATTCTCCTAAATGACATTTCCCACCATCTCCCTTGTCCACAAAATTCTAAGACCACTTTCTCTTTGCAATCTCCACTGATAGACTTGTTTTTAATTGCAATGAAGGAAGAGATGTGATCAGGAAAGACCCTCCAAGACTTCCAGCTCCGACCTATGAGCAACTTGCATCTTGACCTACTCACTCCTTTGCTCTCTCAAGTGCAATGGATGAACCATCTGGGCTCTTCTCTTAAACACCACCCCCCACCTGGCTTATGCACTAGGTCCCAAACTTTCCACCCATTTAAATATATCGCTCTTTTTAATTTTCCATTTTGTATCAAAATCAGTTTTTTCCTCTTGATTGGATCATTCCCATTCTTATCAGTATATGAGAGTGCCATATTTTTTATCAAAAAAAAAGATAAAAATCTTCCTTTGCAACACCTCATTCCCCTAAACCTATTCCCCACTTCTCTTTTGTCCGCTCACTAATCTGGCAGTTTTTCTTAAACTCTGTCTTCATTCCTTTCTATCTTTGCTAACCAATTAAAACAAGATTTCACAAACTTTAAGGACACTTTGACATCAGAGCCAAAATTCTTGGGTCCAAAATCTGGCTCCATTGCTTACCAGCATTTGGCCTTGAGGAGGTCATTTAGCATCATTGAACCCTGGTTTCTTCACCTGCAAAATGAAGATCACAAACTCTGTCTCAGAGGATTGTTATACGGTCAGATGGCTTAATATTTATAAATTACGTAGAATACTTCCTGGCCTACTATAAAGTAGAAGGTAAGGCTTTATCAAATAAAATACCTTATAATAAGAAATAAAGCTATATCTCTATTTCATCTCCTATGCAAAAATAAACTGGATAAGTTTTAAAATTAAATTAACAAAGTTGTTGTTTTTTTTTTTTTTTTTCCAGAGTGGAAAATAAAGTTTTATTAAAGGAAAGTAAAAGCAGACTTCTCCTGGGTGGAAGAAGGGGACCCAAAGGCGGAATCCCAACGAAGTTATTTTAAATTAATTTATTTTAAGGAAGAAAATATGTTTATTTTTATACTTTCAAGGTAGTGAATAGCTCAAGCACACAACTTTGGTTACTTATTGGAATATATTTATGAGTGTTACTATAAATCAAGTTTAAAATATCACAATAACTGGGAGAAAACAATAGGCAGAAAAAAATAACAGTTTGGCACTGACCATGAGCTCTAAAAACATTAGGAAAATATAGCCCCAGCTGGGCATGGTGGCTCATGCCTGTTATCCCAGTAGCTCAGGAAGTTGAAGCAGGAGTATTGCAAGTTCAAAGCCGGTCTCAGCAACTTAGCAAAGCCCTAAGCAACTTAGCAAGACCCTCTCTCAAAATAAAAAAGGGCTGGTGATGTGATAAAGTAACTCTGGGTTCAATCCCTGGTACCAATAAACAAACAAACAAACAATTATATATTTTATATATATATATGTATATATATACACACACATATGTATATATGTATATATATATATGTATAGTCCCAAAGAAATTATGGGTCATAAATCTGAACAAACAATTCATAGACAACATACTAGCTTTCTTTGTTGAATAACAAATTATCTCAAATATAGTGACTTAAAAGAATATCTATTTATTATCCCACATTTCTCCAGGTCGGGAGTGCAAGCACAGCATGGCTTGGCTGGGATCTCTGCTTGGAGTCCTTCAAGGCTGCAATTAAGTATCAGTTGGGATGTGTTTTCATCTGGAAGCTTGACTGGTGAAGAACTTTCTTCCAATCCCAGGCTGCTGATAAAATTCAGTTGGTAATGGTTGTAGGTACAACAGTCCCTGCTTTTTACTACCTGTCAACTCAAATCCAAGAAGTCACCCATGGTTCATAGGAGAACGTCTATAGGTTTTTCCATATGGATTTCTCCAGCATGGATACTCACTTTACCAATATCAAAAGGACAGTCTCTCATTTGAGGGAAGGCCCATTCTGTCTTGTAAGGACTTAAACTGAAGGAGTGAAAAGATGGTCTCATTTAAAATTAACTGATTAGGGACTACAATTAGATTCGCAGTTACTTCATCTTTGCCATCCTTATAGGACGGAAGCAAGTCACAGGTCTACCACACTTGAGGGGAAGGGATTATATAGGCATGAATGCCAGGAGTGAGCACCATTAAAAGCACCCAAGGCCTATCTTCCACAGAGAGGGGAACACAGATTCTTGGTGAGGATCTCAATTTGGGACCATTTTTCAACTTTCAGACTGTTGTAAGGTAAAAATTACTACCAAGTATTTGAAGCAGCAAGCACTGTCATAAACCATTGGTGTAGTATACATGGACATTTTCATTATGAATTGTATTTGACAGCATCTATCAAAATTCAATATGCACATACTGTTTAGGCTACTAATTTAATATCTTGATATTCATTGCACTGAAATATGAAGGCTAGGATAGATATACCAAAAATGTTCAAAATGACATTACTGTAACAATAAAATTTGGAGAAAACCCAGAACATTCCAAATAGAATGAGAATTCAATAACATAGGGTACATTTGCACTTTGAAGTATGCAGCTATTAAAAATGAATGAGATAGAGCTGTGGGTACTAATATAGAAGGAACTTAATAATATGTTGTTGATAAAAATTTAAAGAGCAAGTTGCAGAACAATAGCATCTTGTAACACTATTTTTAAAAAATATATGCATATACATCCACTTGCCTATGCATCATCCATTTATATTTTCATGCTTTAACGAGTAAGCAGATACAGAAAGATATACTGCATATTGCTAACCATTTTTTATTAGTTGAATATTTCAATGCACAAGTGTTATTTGCATTTCTTTTTAGTTTTTACAACAACGTGTTTTTTGCATAGTTGATATAAGTATGATTCTTCTTTATTCATACTTCTTTATTCATTTATTCTTCTTCATTAATAAACTCTATCAGTACAGGACACTTTTCTTCCATTCCTAGCTTACTGTTTTCGTCATATAGTACATTTTTATTCACATATCTTTTTGTACACTAATTGTACTTCTCAATACCATTCCTACAGAATAATGTGCACTAGACTACATGTACAAAGATGTTCAATATTAAATTATTGTAATAGTCAAAGTTGAAAGAATACGAAAGGAATCATAGCAGAGATACTTCAATAAGTCATGGTATGTGGACACCATGAAGTGTGTAGCTATTAACAGGAAGGACCCCTTTCTGCGTTTTGGCTTATGGTATTTTCCTTTTAATAAACTGCTGCCTCCATTTGTTCATGTTTTATTTCACATAGAATATATAAATTAAATTCGTCTACACAGATTTCTTGCTGTTGTTATTGTTACTAATTTTTAGTATTATGATTATTTTAAAATCATTGAGAGACTAGACAGTTTTTCATCATTTCCCCATAGTTCTGTGTTGCAAGACACAAAATGGAGTCTATAAAAATTAAAAAAAATTTTAAATAATAAAATATAAATAAAAAATTTTTTAAAAAAAGAATTACCTTTTCATTTATAGCATGAAGGAAGTGACCTAAAAATCATCATCCTGGGTGGTTTTGATGACTTTTAATTGACCTGTCAATTTCATCCACAGTAAAGGTAAATAGAGGACATACTGAAGAAAGGTGAGAAGTTTTGATTTTAGAGAAACCTCATTTTGCAAAAGCTTTCAAGTGAAAAGAACATTCTGGGATAAAGCTAAGAATATGGGTGATTTGCTTGCAAAGACCACAGTGGGACAGAGGGACAAGAGGAGCACTGAGACATGGTGCCTCAGGAGGGTGGGGAAAAAAGTGCCCTGCAGTTTGAACAATGCTCAGGGACTCAGAATGAAAGTAACATGGATGGAGCCAACTATCTAAGGGCTCTGAAATGTAATTAAAAACTACTTTGTTTTGGTATTAGAATTACTTGAGTAGTGTTTATGAGAATTCTTGTTCAACAGATCAGAAAAAAAGAGATCTGGGACAAAACTCATTGAGAAGAAACAGTGATTGAGCTTCAGATCCTCCCCATCTTTGGGGACTGTCATATAGCACATGTCTCCCCAAAGCTATCTCTACCTATTATGCTGATGTTTCCTTTAAGACTAGAGACTCTTATAATCCCAGTGACTTGGGAAGCTGAGGCAGGAGGATCGCGAGTTCAAAGCTACCCTCAGCAAAAGCAAGGTGCTAAGCAACTCAGTGAGACCCTGTCTCTAAATAAAATACAAAACAGGGCTGGGGATGTGGTTCAGTGATTGAGTTCCAGTACTCAAAAAATCCCAGTACTCAAAAAAAAAAAAAATAGACTAAGAGACTCTTACTTGCACACATTTGAGCAATTATATTTTTAAAAAATAAATGTTTTATTCTGGAATCGCTCCTCTAGTCTATAAGTTTCTCTTTCTTGCTTTTATGATTTTGACAGTTTTTAAAAAGTATTGGCCAGGTATTTTGTAGGATGTTCTTCGATTTGGGCTTGTCAGTATTTTTTCATGACTGAAGTGAAATTACGGAAAGAAAACCATAGAAGCAAGTGGCCTGTCCCATTCTAAGGTGTCCAGTGGCCGGGATAGTGACGTGACTTTTCACTGGGGATTTAAAACATTTGGCTGAGGCGGTGTCTTCTAGGTTTCTCCACTGAAAAGGCATTTGTTTTTTTCCTTTTCCATCCTCTGTTCTTTGAAAGCTAGTTACTAAATCCATTGGACAGTCCAGGGGTAAGGAATTAAGCTCTGTCTCCTGGACCAGAATGATATACATGTATAATTTGGAATTCTTCCATAAGAAAAATTTGTACTATCTGATTTATGTATTCAATCATTTACTTATACAAGTAAGGTCTCATGGATACTTCTTGTATTCTATGGATTATAATAAAATTCTGTCATTATTTGGATTCTCAAAGTTCATATTCTTTCAACAAGTCAGGTATGTTGCTAAGCCCCAACTCCACCCTCAGATAGTCCCCACACTGAGCCCACCACTACCCCACTGCCCGATTGTGAACCCTTAAATCTACACACAGGCTATAGAAAATTCCTTTATTTTGCCCCACATTGTTCAGTGTAGATAATTGAGTTTATAGTAAATATTTGTTAAATATTTGTTGATAATAGAGAAAAATATAGACCACTGATGAATGTTTCTGCTTAAAGGTAAATCTATGTGAAAACCATTTCAGCTAGATAATTTCCTGCCTAAATCTTCCAGATACCAGGGGAAAAAACAGTAACTGAGAAATGGAGGGCAGTATAAGTACACTTAAGGAAAAAGAAGGACATTTTCAAGATAATTCTCAGAGGTAAAGAGCTGTTTACATCAAAGCTTATTTCCCACTTAACATAAGCCTTGACTTTTCTCATTCTACAACATCACATCTGTCACACCTGGGCCTCTCCCATAAAGCTGTCTTTTACAAAAGATCCAAAGATTTTAGAAAATCAAAGCTCTAAAGATTAATTTTAAAACCAACTTAAATATATTGTAAAAATAACATTTACCCAACATTAAAAGGAAATACTGCAAATTTTAGTCACCTTAATTTTTGAAAAATGTTATTATTGCAATAATAGACTCCAAAGCTGCATATACTAATGAGATAAACACACTATTCTGATAGTTGAAAGCTCTTGACCCTAATGCACTAGAGATGTGAGATTGTCTAATTAGGATTCACACCGTCGTGTGCTATTACATTTATCAGCTGAGGGATGTGTTCGTAAATTCCTTCCTGTGAACAAATGCCAAGTACTCAAAGGCCAAGTCTGAACAGTCACAATGAAGCAGAATATCAAGTAATTACATAACAAATTCAGACACTGTAGACAATAATTACTGAAGCCAAAGCATTCATCTTCAGCCCTTGGACATCTAAGCTATCTATTTAAGTACTGGGCCAGCTCCATATAGAAATGACATCAGGTTAAGTGTATTTATTAAGATAAATTTTAACAGGCCTGATTGCTATTTATTCCAATTAAGAAAACAAAAGCTAACTAGTTAGAGAAAAACAGTTTATTGTGATTAGAGTCAGAAAATAAATTAACTATAAGAGGAACATTCCAGAACCTCAAGCTACTTCTGCAATACAGTTGGAAGAATGTGTGTGCATGCATGTGTGTTCGGGGAGAGATCTAATCAGAAAAGAAAGGCTACTTTTCTTCTTTTATATTTAAAGTCATCAGATTTGACAAGTTACTGGTCCAAGAAGAGTTTAATTTTCTAATACATCTTGAAATAGGCTCTCTGCTATTTTCACACAGGTTCAGAGCTGAAGTGTGCATGTTGTATATTGACAGCTTCTATAAATACTATTTTCTCTTTGCTTACTTCAGGAAACACACCACCTGATCCCCAATTAACACGATGATTTACGTAAAATGAAAGTCCCCTCTTCTTTGTCTCGCTGTCATCTATCTGTAGTGTTCCCAGGCAGGGCAACATTTCAAGCAGCATTTGACAGGTGCGTCTATTGGAAAGGAGATGCCCCCACCCCCACCCCACACACAGAGTGAGAAAGACACCATTGTTCTCTCTTCCACAAGTGCACAGGTATTCCACATGGAGAGGGGGAGAAAGAAACTCCAACTTCTTACATTTCCAGCACTCACACTTCTTGCTCTTCTCTTTGCAGTTATTTCAAAGCTGAGTTTCATCCAGCAACTGGGGGACATCAGAGGAGAGACCTCAGTCATAGCAGGAGCACTGGCTCTTTGCCTCAGAAAAGCCTCAGGGATGAAAGAGGTCCTGTTCACTGCTGTTTGAAATTCTAGTTTGTTCCAGTGTGCAGTAGAAAGAAAATTATTTGTTTGGGGAAGCCAGGAGTGATGGCGGCAACGTCAGATGCTAGAAGCGTGTGGCTCTGGGCCAATTACCCTGCTCCCCTGCACTCATGTAACAGTGAGCCAGGAGGGCGCCATCTCTTTTGGGATCACACCTCTCTGCCCCATTTCCATCACTTCTGAAGTCCTCTATTTCAAAGGGTTCTTTAGAAAAGTAAAGAGAAAAATCTTATTATGGTTGCTTAAGCATTCTGATGTGGCATATTTTTCTCTGAAAATGACAATGATCAAAATATTTTAGGCAAGAATTATTCCATATAGGTTAGGCAAGGCTGGTTAGGATTTGTTTTGTCCATGTTTTATCAGCACTAAATCAAATTGCAAAGGAGCAATCAGAGGTGTAGATGTTATATTCTTTTTTATATTGCCAATTACTATCGACCAATCTTTTCTCTGCCCTGGCACTTCACTGCTAATTATCTTTACTATATATTTATTATACATAAAGTGTTTATCCTGCAATATTTGAGAATGCAATTTCAATGGCAATGAAATTTTCTTTTGGTATAAAGGCACATAATATGGGCTAAATTTATAATTGCAAACCTTGAAATGCCTGGTTCTTTATAGCTCTGAATCTGAAATGGAAGGATTATCTTGAAATAGTCTTTAGATTTACATATTTGTCTATGAAAATGTAGACAGAAATTTAATATTTTCATTAAAAGCCAGGGAATTTTTTTCATTTAAGATACTGCCAATAATATTACTCTGGAAATTTCACAATTAGAAGAGCATATTTAAAGGCTTAATGATAGATAGTCAGAAAGAAAAGATTGAAGATTTAGGACCAACTTAATATTTAGATATGATTTAATTAAAGGGATCATAAAAACATATAAAGTATACTTACTTAATATCTTGGGACATAAAAAATCCAATTATACCTAAATCCAGGTGGTGGGTTCCCCACAAAGTCACTAGGTTTTCTCCTGCTGGGAGGACCATGCCACATCAGCAGCAATCATCAGAGAAACATAACTGAAAAAAGTGAACCTATAAAAAGCTCCAAAGAGCAAGTCCTTAAAGGCTCAGCTATTGCTGACCTCTAGCCAACTGAGGCACAATACATAGTAACCCAGTGTTGCCATTGCTATTAATTTTTCAAGAGAAACTTAATGCTTAATTTTTTTATGAAAGATCTCATTTTTTAAACACTGCAAATTCTTTCTTCTTTTTCCCCCAAATTTGCCAGCCAAACAAAATGAGATTGGATTAAGTCCCCAGGAAACCAGTTTATCCCTCAGATTTAGAAGGATTCCAGAGGAGCAAAGGGTAGATAATGCTGGTAAGCAATCAATCAAATGTCACTCCTTGAGTACACTGGCATGACCAAATCACTGAGGGTGCACATGCAACCTGCAGGAGGCTTAACTTAAAATTACTGAATAGTGTTTGATGAAGCTCAATATCTTTATTACAATAAATAAAATTTCAATTAACATTAATGTATGTGAGGATGATGGATTCTGTTTTTATGAGCACTATTGTTTCCTAGGAAAGAGTGGGAAAGTCATTTATGGTGTTTGGTTAGGACTGTTTGAACTTTGTGCCATGTGGGAACTGATAGAAACTTGAATTATCAGGACAACACACAAATATCATGAGCTCCAAGGCTCAACTTAACAGGTTCTTTCTTGTTTTATGACTCCAAGGAGACCCTACACTGGAGAAAAGGAGCAAGATCAGGTTTCAGACAGTAGAACCAAGGGTAAGAAATCAGACACGCAGCTGATCAGTGTTTCAAGCAAGGGAAAGGTAGACCACACTGATACAGAATGAAAAGCCAATGAGATAACTAAGGCGGAGCAAGGAACATGAACCAAGAAGCTTTGAAGGTCTTAATGCACATGTCCACTGCACCAACCTGTTCACAGGTAACCCTTGTCAATCATATAGAGAGGATAGTGAAATTTCTAAGGTATACAAAGGGATGGAATAAGATTAGATTTGGAAAAGACACCAAAACTCCATGAAAGGATGATTGTGCACCAGAAGATTATTAATGCAAGTATGAAACATGAAGGAATTTACATGCTGTGCTATATTTAACACAATACAAAGGGGATTTATTTACTTGAGAAGTATTTGGGCACTGTTGCAGGTAGATGTAAGTTATAGCTTTATGATGCTCCAAGGTTGTGCTTCTGACGTTCTAAACCTTTGTAATTGAATATCACTTTAAAGACATAAAGGAAAGCTTTTCATTTATTTATTTTATTTCTTGGCAGAAAAGAAAGGGTAGAATCCAGAATAGAATTTTCATCCTTTAACGAGATTTAGATCAGCCAATAGGGACACCCCTCAAAAAGAACAAGACTCCCCCAAGTGCCATAACATTTGGTATATTTTCTTAAAAAGGCCAATAACAGAGGTCTAAATCAAAGTGAGCATCCGTATGAAATTACCCCAGTGACATAATGATCTTACCACAATCTAATAAATCAAGGAAGCAACACACTCATATAAACAGTGTAAAACCACAGTATAAAATTTTGTACTGCATATGCTAAGCCACAACTTGTTTAAAACCTAAGTTGATTTTTGAGGGACCTCTATGGGGTCATGAAATCCATTTTTGCCTCATGAAAGCACTGCTCAGTCCCCTTCCAACTGCTCCCGACCCCTCTTTGTTTCTGTGGTCACATGGAGCAGTTATGCCCTGTCCTGGCAGGATGCTTGTCTGGCTTAACTTCAGTCTCTTCCAAGATAGGAGACTCCAGATAACCTTCCGTATCAGTGACTTCTACTCAGGTATAAAAGCTCTTTAAAGTCTACTAAAAATCATAGTGTGAACTCTCATGTGAAATGTTATATAGATTACATTTCATTTCAAAACAGCGGAGTGAATCAGAAACAGAATTGTGGTCATACCTTTTAGCACTGCTCCCAACGTGAACACATCTATAATCTCCTTTCAAGGTAATTGTAACTTTTTCTGACCTGAAACTTCCAGCATCATTATAATCCCTCTTTATCAATTTAACTGCCATCTGATACACTTCACTTGTTTTACATTATTTATATTAGCTTTTAGTTTTTTTTCATCTTACTACATTTTAAGGAATTGTTTGCTTAATACATCCATGCAAATATACCACTGAATTATGTGTAGAGTGTGATACACATTTATTCTACTCACATAGTATTTCTTTGATAAATTGCTAAGCAAATGATTAAATAGCCTTTTGAAGCAGATAAAAACTTTATTAGAACCATTAGAGGATCAAATTGTGCCTCCCCACCAAAAAAAATTCAACCACTTTAGTCCTAATCTTTGTGCTTCAAGGTGTGACCTATTTGGAGATAGGATATTTTACAAAAGTAATGGAGTTTAAATGAGCCTAATCCAGTGTGGCTAAGGTCTTCATAATAAAGAGATAATTTGAACATGGAGATATACAGAAGGAAGAAGACGTGAGAACACGTAAAGTATAGGTAACCATCTATAAGCTAAGGAGAAAGGGCTGGAGTTGACCCTTCTCTCATGCCTCAGAAGGAACCAACTCTACCAACCCCTTAACTCTGGACTTCTAAACTCCAGGCCTATGGACTCGGAGCAAAGCACATGACCCTTCATAATGTGGACTGTCCTCATCCATCAGCTGAAGTCCTTAAGGAGAGACTCATCCCTGAGGAACAGGGCATTCTGCTGGCTGACTGCCTTTTGCCCTTGAACTGCAACTGTTCCCTGAGGTTCCAGCCCACAGTTCTACCCTGAAGATTTAGGACTCACCAAGTTTCCGCAATTACATGAACCAGTACTTCAAAATAAATTTCTCTCTCTCCACATAACATGCACATGTACATTCTGATGATTCTATTTCTTTAGAGAATCCTAATATATTAAGCATCTACTATAAATAATAAATTTAACATTTTGATGCTAGCTGTAAGTCAGAATATACATCTGACTTTAGCATGGGTTATTTCATTTGAGACTCTATGATCTTGAGGTAGGTACCATTATTTTCCAAAATTTACAAATGAGGAAATTGAGGCACAGAAAGGTTAAGTAACTGACCCAAGTCACAGAGCTAGACATTCTGCCATTTTAACCACAGAACATCTGCCCTTAGCTATTGCATATGGTAGTCAACACCAGGCACAGTGCTGTGTCCAGGGGATGAAGTGGTAAAGCAGACATGGAGTTTGGCTTCAGGGTATTAGTTATATACACAATAAATCCAGCACCAGGGTGAGTGCCCCAGAAATATCTGTTGAATTGCAGTAAATGAGCATAAAACATTATACCATCACATTAAACAGGAACCAAATTTTGATTATATAAATGCCATAAACTACCATATTACATAACTCTTCAAGAGTCAGAACAACAGGACCGTATTCCCACCTTACACTCCTAAATTGTATGGACTGAGTATAAATTTTTAAAGGGCATTACATTGTGTATAAAAGCAACTCTACCCTGCACCTGGAAATTACTGAACCCTAGGAAAGAATGATGCTCAGACAGAATAATGTTTGCCTCTAGGGAGAAAAACGCACTAGATTTGTTTTTTAAAAATTTTCCCTTTGTATATTTCAACGTTTATAACTCCCAGAGAGGTGTGTGCACATCTCTGCCTGAACGCAGGCTCATTATGTTCAGAACAAACACCAGAGCAATGTGTCCTGCAGGTGCGATGTTTTCTCCAGCAAAACCATTAGTCCACCAGGAGTTGCCCATTAAATGTGTGTCTTTTTACAACCAGCTGGATCACTTCCTATTACTCATAACAGGGTTATTTACAAATGAGATGCTGAAAGGGCAATGTTGTCTGCCTCCACCAAGGCGCCTTCTGTTCTATTAAGAATATATAAAGCAAGAAACAGAAAGAAAGCACTTCCTGCCTGTTAACGAGATGCTGGTGAAGGGCCCGAGGCAGAGCCCAAGGCCCTAAACTAGCCAGTCATTAACTGCTCGGAAATGCCCACAGAGAGGTCACCTCTGGCACTATAGGAGAGAGCCGAGGAATCTAGGGGAACTATTTACCTCCGCATGAGCTGGAAAGCTGAAGACAAACAGAACAATCCAGAAGGCATTTCCTCTTTGTTTCCTTCTGAAATCAGTTCACAACACTACAACTCATTTATGATAGGACAGTCATGGCATCTTATGCCTCTAGTTTTGTTTTGTTGTTGTTCTTTGTTTTTAAAACCCTTTACTTTCTCATCCTCATTGTAATGATGCACTCTAACATGGAAGATCTGATCACAGACCTGAACTAAACACTAGGAAATTTGACAAGAGAACACACCATGAATGTTGGCTCTCTTCAGTGCATCATTTTGGTTATAAATTGCATATAGTGCTGTTTCGTTTTGACCAAGAATCAAAATGAAACCAAGACCCCACAAAAGACCTAGGTAGGGCTAATCCTAAAGCATTAATAAATTTATTCCCTAGAAATATTCACAGCATGCCATTCCTACTTGATTAAAGATTTAAAAATCAATTTTGGTTTGAAACAGCCTTCTGCCTGGAGCTGCTGTGATATATTACCGTTGGCTTTCGTTTCCAAAAAGTCAGCAGATGGAGAAACTGAAAGGAAGTGGAAGCATCTACAAGTGTTCAGGAAGAAGAAACCAGAAGTTTCTCCCAGAAAGTGTGCCCCAGCTTCCTTCCCTGGCATCCTCTGACTCACCCTTCTTACCTCTGTTTTGCAACCCTGTGCCTCTTAACGGTGCAGACACGTTCCGGGTAAATGGTCGCTGTGGGGACATCACGGAGTGTGCGCAAATGCCCCAGATGGCTGAGGTCAGCTACTGGACAAGGCCTCCAGTTGTAATCAAGAGACTCTAAAACACAAAACATAAGGCTGCTGCCTGCATAACATGGAGTACGGTTTTACTTTTCTTTTTTAACAAGTAAAAGGAATGCACTTGAAAATAACAATAGAAAAGCATAGTAAATTCGTAAACCAGTAACCAGCAACCATCATGTATTATGATCATCATGTTGTATACGTGATTCATTATTGATGGAAAGTCATGAGGAGGTCCGTGACTACACTTCTCCCATGCTCTTCCCGTAGTTTTTTCCTCCAGAAGTTGCTTCTTACTCATTTCTCTTTGCTGGTCATATACAGGGTTGCAAAGTTCTTCACAACTCTCAAAAACAATCAATTCACACCAAAAGGAGTGGTATCCAGAGCTCCCTAAGGTTAAATTAAGAACAAGAAGGGTCTTATATCATTTGCCCAACAGAATCTGATTTCTCAATTCCAGCATGACTCTTTGCCCACATTATCCCTGCTTTTGCTATCAACAAGGGGAATACTTCTATAATCTTTTCTGATCCATCACTCACTCTTCCATGGATTCACAACTCATTAAGCATTGCCCCAAACTTGCATGAGCATCTAGTGCTAGCCATGAACACCCTCAGGAACAGTTACTGACTTACTATTTACTCATCCATTTGGCTCAAGCTGCTCATTAAACAAAAACTCAAAGGAAACACATTAGGGATGTTGCTCTTGGTGGAAGCTCTTCCAGTTTGGGAAATTTCATTAAGAACCTGGCACTCTGGTCCTGATGTTTTCGTGCAGTAGAAGAGGAGGATGCTAGTCTACACTGAAAGTTGAAAAAACAGATGAAAGGAAGATGCAGAAAAAACTATGTTTTATTTAGAATTTGACTTTAAGAGCTTGAAAAAAAATGTCATTTCTCTTCTTTTCCAACATCCCGTCAAACTTCACTTCCTGCTGTGGTGTGGGTTGTGGTTTGTCCCCCAAAAGGTGCTGGAAGCTGGGTCCCCAGTGTGGCAATGCTGTGGTGGAGGAAGCTTTCAGAGGTGGAGCCTACGGGAAGGTAATCATGTCATTGGAGGCACCACTCTTGGTTGCTGTGAAAGTGGGTTTTTATAAACAGAGCAATCCAGGACACTCCTGGGTCTCTTGCAAGGCCTTTGTCTTGCCATGTGATGGCTTTCATAAGCTCTCAGCATTATGATGCCATCTGCCACCATGCCCTCCCCAGAGCCCAGCAGATGTCAGCACCATATTCTTGAACCTCTAGAACTAAGAGCTAAATCTATTTTCTTTACACCTAGCTTCAGATATTTTATTACAGAAACACAAAATAAGCAAAGATACTTCCTTCACAGGTTCAGATCTCTTCATTTTGCTAGTTTTCATTTAAAATTTTTTTCCAGCAAATGTTAAAAGAGCAAAGGTACCTATTGCTTTAAATGATCACTGACTGTGTCCATGTTTTCTATGGGAGCATGGAAGTGATCTAAGATAGAGATGCTTAAGGTAACAGTTTTAGGACACTTTCCCATCCCTGCCTCAGTGTTAGACACTGAGATGCTAAGCCTTTCAAGGGTAGGGGTTTTTAAGTGACTAGTTTGTGATAGCAGGAAAAACAAATCAACCAGAATTGGGAGAAATTTGGTTTCCCCAAATTGTTTTGAGTTCCTTGGCATGCTGAATCACACTCTAAGGAAATATAAACCCAGTGTCGTTCAAATTTTCTGAGTTAAGTGAATTGTGCTATTTTTTACTTCTGCTCTCAAATAATCACACTGGAGAACAGTTCCTTCATGCCCTTCCATCTAAAATCACATACTCAAAACAAAGCATAACATTAACAATTAAATGGTACTCTTTATTTATAAGATATTTAAAATTCATTAAATTTTTAATTTTGTTTTCAATTGGGAAATATTAGGACTTCCATTTGCAGTAAGGAAAAGTTTTATATGAAACTACTGTTTGAAAATGTCGTTAGTCATCACGAGGACTACCCTTCAACTTTTTTCCTAAGTTTACCTTCATTTAATTCAGTTCCCATAGTAAGACTTTTCCTTTTCCAACCATATGTCTCTGGTCTTTTTATAAACAACTGGGATTGGAAACAGAAATGAATTTTGCAATGCATAATGGAGAGAAGTTTTTCAATCTAAAAATCAAATATTTTGGATAGCTTGACATCAATTTATCAATCACTATAACTGCTGCAGAAGCATGACAATTAGTTCATCTCTTGTCATTACACATGTCAGTAAATGTTTTTCCTTCAGATTGCTACTTGTTCTTGTCACATACTAAGGGACGTACAGCTTTGTCTTATGTCACTCCAAGATGTTATTGTGCAATGACAACAGAAAATAACTCTCATCCTTTTCTGAGGGAACTGAATGAGGAAGGATCCACAGCCTACTTTCCATGAAATTTCAATAAAATTTTAAATGTTTTCAAATATTTCCATAAAATAACCACAATTATCCTAATTTTTAAAATTGAATTTAAGACTTTTCTTAATCATGGATTAGTAATTCAATCTTGTAAGCATAAATGAAGATCATTAAGATATTTTCCTTGTGTAGTTCAGATAAAATAGTCATAGTAATTTGTCATGACATATTCTCTGCATGCTTTCTGTGTATTATGGATGAGGCACAAAATTAAGCTCAATATATGGAGCCTAGTAACTTGATTTGGATGCCTACAGGATACAAACATTATAAACAGTCACTTAAAAATTATAGAAGTGAGGGCAACTCAGAGCAGGAATAAACTTATTACCAGATGTGCCTAATATTTTGAGAAAAAAATTACAAATGAATTTAAATAATTTAAATAAGTAGATTACAAATATACATGGACATACTGGCCCATGTTTGCACATTTGTCCTGTACATAGTCCAAAGCTTTCGTTCTAAAAGTTTATTCACAAAAACGATCAAGGAATTTTCTTCATGTAGTCAGATGATGGGCCTTTTAAATTTCTGTCTTTATTCATTTTCTTAGTCTTTAAATCTTGACAGTACAGACACGTAGATTCTGAAAATTATTTACAGATTAGGTAAGGAAATGACTCTCATTTCCACTGAAAGTGTGACATATTTGAGATATATACTTAAGGGAAAAACCAAAAAAAAAAAGTAGATATTTTTAAACTTAAAGGATTAACAGTAATATTTTTATCATCTCTCCTCCTTGACTATGTTGCGACTAACAACAGTTTGGACTCAATAAAGTGAATTCATAATTCAATCATTTAGTTTTTTTTTTTCCAGTTTGGATTGCATTCTTCCTCTTCTTTTTCTTTTTCTTTTTTTAAATTTTTAAATTTTTAATTTTTAATTTTTTTTCATTTTTAAAGACTTCATTTTGATTCATTGTACACAAATGGGGTACAACTTTTCGTTTCTTTGGTTGTGCATGATGTAGATTCATACTATTCACGTAATCAAACATGTACATAGGGTAATGATGTCTGTCTCATTCCACCATTTTTAATTCCCCCTTCCCCTCCCCCTCATTTCCCTCTTCCTAAAGTTCTTTCATTCTTCTCTCACCCCCACTCCCCCAACCCAATTATGTATCATCATCCACTTATCAAGGAAAACATTCAGCCTTTGTTTTTTGGGGATTGGCTTATTTCACTTAGCAAATTGGTACAACCACTCTGGAAAGCAGTGTGGAGATTCCTCAGAAAACTTGGAATGGACCCACCTTTTGACCCAGTATCCCACTCCTTGGTTTATACCCAAAGGACTTAAAATTAGCGTACTACAGTAACACAGCCACATCAATGTTTATAGCAGCTCAATTCACAATAGCTAGCCTATGGAATCAACTTAGATGTCCTTCAACAGATGAATGGATAAAGAAGCTGTGGTATATATACACAGTGGAGTACTACTCAGTCATAAAGAAGAATAATATTATGACATTTGCAGATAAATGGATGAAATTGGAGAATATCATGCTAACTGAATAAGTCAATCATTTAATTTTAAGAAAATTAAAGGAAGCTAACCCTTGTAAAATGGACAGTTGCCTTAAAAAGACTCTTGCAAAGGTACTATATAGAGCAGCTCATAGTGATCATCCATGCACCAGCAAATAACTAAATGACAGAGCTGCCGTCTCCGCACTCCTTACCCAAAGTGTTCACTCACCACATCATGTCTTAGAAGCAATAAGCACGGGGCTTGGGGTATAGCTCAGTTGGTTGAGTACTTGCCTAGCATGTACAATCCCCAGCACCACCTCCAAAAAGAAGAAGAAGAAGAAGAAGAAGGAGAAGGAGAAGGAGAAGGAGAAGGAGAAGGAGAAGGAGAAGGAGAAGGAGAAGGAGAAGGAGAAGAAGAAGAAGAAATAAGCATCTGATAAGCTAAAGTCATCAAGAAGACTATTTGGAATCTGAGTGTGAGTGTATATACATATCTGATCATAAATTAATCTCACTGTAAGTTCCTTCTGTGCCTTGAGATAGTGATGCTGGGAAAAAGCCATCACATTAGCAAGATGAAACAAATGAACAAGCAGGATACACAGGCAGAACACGACGATCGTAAGGGATGTTTAAGCCAGCCTACCCACGGCAGTATTTCATCACATCCCTCTATTAAACTTTATAGCAAGTGTTCAGAAGTCTCTTCTAAGGTTCTTTCACTTCATTGTGAAAATCGAGTGCCATATACCAATGAGGAAAGTCTCCATGCTGAATAGTAAAATGGACTGAAATATTGTACTGAAAACCTCAGAGAAACTATCTAAAACCATTTCTTTTCTGACAAACAGTGCTGGAAGATGGAAAATATTGCCAGAGACTGAAGAAAACAAGCCACAAATCACAACATTGTGGGAGATTTATTCTTTTGGATGAAATTATGGATTATGCTGTGTCTCGGTTTATGGCATTTGCTATTTGCTATTTCAGGAATAGAATCTACAAAGAACTTTTTTTTTTTTTGTAGCCCCTAAAGACAGTTGCTCTGTTTAAATGTAACCATTGATAGCATAGACACCTGTGACTAGAAAAGAAGGAAATGTGCTTTCCGAGCTCCAGTAGCCCCATTTGTGAAATTCTTTCACTGCATTGTGCACAGATAAGCTATTGTAGCCAAGTTGAAGTCAGAAGCAAACAAAATGAATGAAGTTCACTGAATTGTCACTCAGAGCTTCTGCTGCTTAAATTCAAGCACTGGTAGGACAACAGGAATGATGCTCCGTGGGCAGGAGTAAGCCCTTGCTTTGGGTGGTAGCTGCAACTTCATAAGACCAATGGGGACCTTCTTGTTAAACATGAAGAAATACCTGCAATACTGAATGGCATATGGAGAGAACATAGAAATCTGAAAGACAGAGAGGTTCCCTGGCACTCTTACAATACAGTACTTGAATGAGTTCTCAAAAGATGAGTCGTGTGTTTTTCTATTACAAAGATGTCTCAATTATACAAACATTTATTCTGATGAAAAAGCTGTTAGCTGCAATATGTTTCCAAGGTAATGGTTTTTTACTTAACATACCTAGTCTGTACTCCTAAGCACTTACTATACTTGTTGAACAGTAAGTCACAAAGTAGCTGCTTTTGTTTTATAAAGAAATCCATGCTGTAAAAGGAGTATTTTTAAAAATTGATGTTTAAAAATATATCCATCTAGACCACATGCAGTGGCACATTCTTGTAGTCCCAATGACTTGAGAGGCTGAGGCCAATCTGAGGCCAGCCTAAGCAATATAGTGAGACCCAATATCAAAACAGAATTTAACAAAAAAAGGACAGGGGGTGTAGCTTAATGGTAGAGCACCCCAGGGAAAATTCCCTGTACCATGCCGTGTGTATGCTTGTGCAAGCGCGGGCACACACACACACACATTCCATCTTTATAGGATTTTGTTGTTAAAAATGATAAAAATAATTCATTTGGAAAAATGTTCATATGTGCACACTTCAAAAATCTGGAAATGGGCTTCTCTAAGCTGTTTTAAGAGCTTCAAAAGAGTTTCAGTAGAGAATGAATCTATAGGTTTAAAATATTAAAATATCATAGATATTGCATTTAATGTGAGGAAAATGGACATTTGTCACCCTATTTTCAGCAAATGTTTTATAAAAGTGGGTTGAATTTGAAACACATGCTTTATTATTTGACAGGCAAAATCATTTATATCCATGTATATATGTGAAATACACTTTTCAACCTTAAACTTTAGAATAAATAACAACTAGAAACAGGCCTTAAGTTACTATATCAGAAAGTGCTGGACTAATTGCTTTTTGTTTAAAGAAAAGCATATTCAATTATATTGTTCTAGTTTTAACAAATCTTGGTTAGAACAAAAGCATTTTATAGTAATATAATTTTATACTAATGTTAATTTCAGTGATTTGTTTTACTATTTCTTATGTTTTTATACTGTTTAATTATATTAATTTAATATTATATAAAAATAAATAATATATGAATATATTATGCACATATATGTACATGTATATTTATATACATTAATACATTAATACATTAATACACAATGTATATTAATACATTAATACATTTATATACATATATATATTTACTCACTGAAGGTTTGTTATAAAAATTTAGCTGAATATGAGATTTTTTAAATATTGAATATACTAGGGCTGGGGATATAGCACAAGGTCCTAGATTCAATCCCCAGCACCACAAAAAAAGAAAAAGGGAGAAAAAAAATGGAATAACTGATGTACAGAATAGATGCTTTAAAATCTCTGAATGCAGCAAGATAACATTTAAAAGCTCCATTTCACATTATAAAGAAGCACACCTTAAACAATACGATATGGATTAGAACACAAGGTAAGGAGAAATTTTCCCACAAAATATTGTTCCTCCTGATTGTACTATGCCTGTTGAAACCAACTGTTTCTGCTGCTCTAAGGGCTCCTGGGACCTCACCGTGACTGGCAGTTCATCGGAGTACTGGGAAGCCTCTCCCATTTCAGAAATGGATACGTATCCAGGAGGAGACAATGACCTTCAGAGAGAATAAGACCTTTATTTTCTCAATCCTTGAGGTAGTTCATGCTTCTGTCTAAATAACAACACTCCATAAAAACCAAAGTCATTTATCTCATGATTCCTGATTTCTCCCCAGCTGCCTTATAGTTGGACTACAGAAAAAAGGGAAGTAGATTCCTTCATTATTCCTAAATCAGGTAATGAAATTAGCATCTTTCTCTTTGTGTTGGTTATTTATCTGGGACTCCCTGGTAACTACTCTCCCCTTTGTGTGAGCATCATAGCAGGTGCTCAAAGCAATCATTTAACTTGGGAATGAGGGAATAATTGGGTTTTGACTTAGTTTACTAGAAGTTATAAATATATCCTAAAGTCATAATTAATTTCCAATAAACTCAATTACATCATTTTCCAAGGATTAAAACTCATTCTACATACATACTTAGAGGACAAGATAATATTTATTCTCTCTGTAAGGATAGATGGTTTCTGAAAATTAATAAAATAGTTTTTCTGAGAGTAAATACAATACATGCTCATTGCATAAAATTTAAATATGGAAGAATAAAGGAAAAAATATGAACAAGGCAAATTCTCACATAATATGAGGAAAAGTTTAAGTCAATGGCCACTTTGGAGCAGTTTGGCATTCTCTAGTAAAATTAGGAATTCAAATTCCAGGAGCCTAAAAATTCTACCTCTAAATATATGACAAAATTTATATACTGAAGACAATGAAGGAGGAAGAAACATAAGATGTTTGCATTATCTTCCTTTGAGGGGGTATGTAAAAAGGGTTATGAAAGATGACAATATGTGAAATAAAGCATCCTGTTTTTCATGAGTGTGAGGACAGATAATACATGGGATTATCTGGATGTCAGAAAATTAGGTCCAATGATTATTTTGCAGATGACAGAAATCATGTTATATATATATTTATGGATATATGATGTATATAAGTGGGAAATTAACCTAACACACTGACAAATGCCAAATCCTGAAACAATGCTAAAAAATCCTAGATGACATAGGGATACATGGCTCTTAGAGTTAAAAGGGACTATAGAAGTTTTACTTCAACTTCCAATTCAACATCTCATCTCATAAATGGTTTGAGCATGTTATGCTTTAAAACACAGGGACCCACTCTTCTGTTCTCACTTTCATTTCCAGCTGTTTCTTTATGTAGGAAAAACATACCCCTTGCAACTACTGAAAAGCTGCAACCAGCTGAAAGTGTCAGTAAACCAGAGATCGTTCTGGTGTGTTGCGTGTGCACTCTTATAAGCATCCCTAGACAACTGGATTCAGAAAAAAATCACAAAAATCAGCTATGGTAGAAAAGATTGTCAAAGAAGAAATCGGAAATCCATAGTCCCTGGCTGTAACACCATCCAAATCAAAATCTTGTTCCCAGAAAACCAGATCCTACATGATTTATGAATATTAATCACGGTGACTATGAACCCAACTGGCTAATCCATATGATGGTCTTCTACACTTCTCCTAGACCTTACTTGAGAAATCAGTGATTCCCTCTGGTATACTAATTGCTCTTTGATAGAACAGGTGTTTTACTTCCCACATGTACCCCATCTTCTCTTCCAGGATGCAGAGTTCTTATACTGGAAATGTATGGAGCCCTGAATATATGCTGTGAAAACTCACAATTTTATGGACCCTTCCTCTTTTCATAGTTGAAAGGCATTGTGACATGGCAAGGCGAACAAGGGCAATGGAGGCAGACCTCATTTTAAGGTCTAATGTTGTTATTTCTCAACTATACAAATTTGTGAAGTTTCTTATTCCTCATTTGCTAAATCCAGACAATAAGCCTATTTCATGGAGTGGTTATATAAATACATATAACAAATGAATATTTAATATATAATAAATATTAAATATATATTTATATGATTCATTGTTTATATGGATATGTTACACATTACATACATATTTAACAATGTACAATATATGTCTTATATATATATACTTTATATTGATTATATATACATAATATAATATGAATATATAATATACAAAACATATATATAACAAATATATATTTTATATATATATAAAATTAATACACACACATTTCATGCTTCTGAAAACTAAGAAAATTTTGCTCTAAGCCAGGGATAATCATGGTGCAACTTCCTGAACATAAATTTTAATCTAAAATTTGGGAGTGAGGGAAGTTCAAGGAGTTTTACTCATAAATAATGTAAAACATTGATTAGGTATTAAAACAAGTACATATCATAGGGTTCAAATTTGCATGAACATCTAAGCTAAAACAGAAAACTTCAAAGAAATTTGACTTTATGAACTGTCACAGATGTGTCGCTCTCGCAATAGATGTACTTAGGAGAAAAAAGGTAGCAGCAATGTCCACATGCCTTGTGCATTGTCAAACACTTAACAGGCATTCAGTGGCAGTAACGATGAAATTCCCTCATCTAGATAAAATTCCTTTTCAGTGTCTGTTTCCCATGAACACGCAACATTGCACATCACACCAACTATTATACATCCACAAGGATGAGTGAAATAGTGACACTGTAAGACAGAACAATGTATAACATATATGACAGAATCGATGAGCCCTTGAACTTAGCAGAGTAGGAAAGAAAGGTCATTTCTGAGGATTAGGAATGTTGGGGAGAGTCGATAGCCTGCAGCAAAGCCAAAGGCTATTTATCCCCTGCAGTCATTAGCTTTCTGAAATAGCTACTCAAGACCTTTTTGCCAAAGTGATGTACAAACATGCTGGTCTATCAGAGAGACAGAGAGCTTGCTAATAAACTCTTAACTTACCCACTCAGTGCTTAAGGAAAAAGAGAAATATACACCTTTCTCTTTTCATCAATCTTCACAGATACAGCAAATAACCCTCAATTAGTCTTGTAGTTTTGGAAGTTGCTATAGAAAGCATAATGTTCACAAACTGAGGATCAGAATCCATCAGAAGGTAATAAAAGAATTTATCGGACTAACTTATTTTTATTAAAAAAGTATTTTCATGAAATAGAACATTGAGGGAAATATCAGAGAGCTTTGTATTTTGTAAGTGTATTTCTTTGAAAGTTTGTTTCAGTTACCCATCAACATCAGCTGGTTGCAAAGGAGTATGCAGCATGCTGTACAAGGAATTTTATATCATGGATTGAAGTTAAAAAAAAAAAAAGCTTGAAAGTTCCTGCTAGAAACTACCCTTTGATTATACAGATAATGAAACTGAAGCACAATGAGTCTAAGGGCTTTGCACAAGCAGATTATGAATTTTTGTTAATGTTAAGCCTCAAGGTTGCACTCAGGTCTCCTTATTGATGTCAATTTTTTTATTGTTTATTTGTGTCAAACTTTTCTACATTTGCCAGTGGCCCAAAACCTTGAAAACATATTTATTTTCTGTAAGAAATACCCTTATGGTATTTAAGTAAACACCAAAAAATTTTATGTAAAAGCACCTGAATTTATAAAAACATGCTTAGTTTATCTCCAAAGCCCTTTCCCTAAAAATATTGTGGTAGCAGTCTCAGAAATGCCCTCCCAATAATTCCTATCTCTTGGTAGTCATACCCTTGCATAATCCCTTTCCTCAAGGCAGGGGCTAGTCCAAGTGTCTCTTTTGTAATGAACAGAATATGACAGATATGAAATGTTTCTTCTGAGATGAATCACAGAAAGAAGGATTGTCATTTCTATCTTGCTTGCTCTTTATCCTATGACTGATGAGATAGTTGCCATAAGGTGTGAACTGTCCTATGGAGATATGATAAAGAATGAAGAAACTTCTGGTAATAAGCAGTAAAAAACTGAGGCCCTCAGTCTAACAATCTTGAGAAATGGAGCCTACTAACAACCACATGAGTGAGTGTGGTAGTATCTTGCTCCATTGGGGCCTGAGTGGGGACCTAAACTCCTACTCACACCTTTATTAATCTTGAGAGAGACCTGTGATGGAGAACAAAACCAAGCTAGATATGAATTCTTGACCCACAGAAACTTTAGATGAATGGTTGCACTTTCAACCTGCTAAGTTTAGGGGTGATCTATCATGCAGCAATAGATAATACACCATTTGTTACCCAATGGCATATGAAAAATACTCAGAAAAGATTGTGATGATTTAAATAATAAAAAGAATGGTTCAAGAAGCTTTTAATGAAATAGCTTCAAGAGGTGTGCAAAAGGAAGCATGGAGAAAAGTAAGATCAAGGTGAATGGAGACTGAAATATGAATATGATGGGTTAATCCTCATCAAATTTATTAATAATAATTACAAAAGGCAATAAGGATGTCTATAATTTTTAAAAGATCAAGTGTGGATCAAGATTTGAAGAAATCGGAAAACTTTATACATTGCTGATGAAAATATAAAATGATATAACCACTATGCAAAATAGTTTGGGAGGTTCCTCAAAAGTTAGACAAAACTTTCATTTGACTCCAGCAATTCCACACCTAGGTATGTGCCCAAGGAAGTTACAATGCATCTCCACACAAATACTTATCCAGGAATGTTCATAACACCATTATTCATAGTAGTCAGAAAGTAGAAATAGCTAAAAAAAAAAGTGTCCAATAACAGAAGAACAGATAAAATGTGGTAGAGCTATACAATGGAAAGAGGCTTAAAAGGAGTGATATACTGATATATGCTGCGATGTGGAGGATACAGTGAAACTCTACACTGCATGAAAGAAGCCAACACAAAAGCCACAGATTGTATGATTCACTGTATAAGAAATGTGCAGAATCGCAAATCCATATGGACAAAAAGTAGATTACTGGTTGCCAGCCCGGGTTGGAGGAAGTGGAGAATGTGATGTGACTGCTTAATGGGTTTATTTCTGAGTGATGAAAATATTCTGGAATTCATGATGATGGTCACACCACACCATGAGTATAGTTTAAGGTGGCTAGAATTGTGAATTTTATATTGTGGAAATTTTAATTTTTTAAAAAATGCAATTGAGAGAAGATAGAATGGCATAAAAGATAAGGAAATGAAATAAAACTGAAGGAAAGGACTTTTTCTCTGTATTTATTATTTGCTCCTAAGGAATTGTCCTGTTGGCTTGCAGTGGTCACTGAGCTAGCAGGGACCAGCAGTCCACACAGCTGGCATTGTGGGGACAGACCCATCAGGCTCATTGCCTGACTGCTGTCCTGCTACCTCCAGGACCTGATACATCCTCACTAAGAGCAAAACCACTTCTGCCCTAGCCCATCTGAAGTTCTTTTTTTTTTTTTTTTTTCAACTTTAGATTATATTAAAGTCAAATCCTTTTTTAAAATGTATTTCTTTGCATGTAGAACTTTATAGAGGTCAAAGGTCATATTCTTTTAAAATAATTCCCTAATGAGATTTTGTACATAGCCTGCTAGATAGAAATTCTTTTTAAGTCCTTAAAGAAAAATTAAAAGCCTGTCATTAGGGTCATGAAAGAAGAAAAGAACATTCCTTTGAACAGGATCATTTAATCAGGAACCTAGAAAGAAGAAAATCTGACATGTAAGGGATGGGTCATTTTAATACTTTTCATGAAGAAATAGTCTGAAGCTTAAAAGGAATTTATAACATGTGCACAAATTTTAATATTCAAGCATGTAGATTATAAAATTTTCTATGTCTAGTTTGGGATACCTTCCTCTTTCAAAGCCCTTACATATCTAAACTCTGAGTCTCAGGCTGTTCATATTGTTATAATCATAGTGGCAATTCTTCTCTTGGGTCTATTCCTCAATCAAAGCCCTCAACATTTCCTCCCTAGGCATTTTGAGTAAGTCCTGAGTGAACCTGTACCTCAAGTCTATCTACCAGGATCATCTTGCTTTCCTGTAGCTCTGAAGTCCAGTCCTTTGTCTAAAATGCAAACATGGTAAGTCATTTCAAAGTCTCCTTCAAAGCAGAAAATGCATTAAAACAGCTTAGTGGATCTCAATGAAGATTTTTTTTCCTGGAAAAAGACTAGAAGAGGAATAAAGGTACGAGAAAGAAAAAAGAAAGGAAGAGGAAAAATGAAAGTCAAGACTTTATCAATAGTTAAGTCTTTTTTTCAGAAAACTTTTCTTCTAATTATAGATAAATATTTGTTTAATTACAGTTTAGAATTTCTTAGTGTTCATCAGAGTCAGAAAAGTTTGAAAGCCACTACTGGACAAGGCAAAAATAAAGTTTTAGCCTGACTTACAAAACCCATTTCCTCTGGTGCATCTCTGACTTGCCCGCCTTTTCTTTTGCCCCTCCAACCAGGAATCTCCAGTCTTATGGGTTTGATCTTCCAAGAACATCTTTCCTTATCTTTTTTTGGCATATGTCTGCTTGCTCATCCTTCAAGAGGCAATTCTAATGTCTTCTTTGCCAAGAGCTGCTCATCTTCCAGGCAAGAAACAACTCTTCCTGTTTCAAGTTACCATCCAACTAATTTTAAGATTCTTCATTGCACTGTAATCATGTGCTGCTATGCTTGCTTTTCTAAGGTCTCCAAAAGGCAGAATTCTGAGCAAGCCCATTATCTGATTTGTAGTAGGAGTTCAATAAATTAAAATAAAATATATAAAAAGTGGAGATTAAATATGCTTCACATGTTTACATACTATATACTGATTTGTTAAAATTATTCCTTCAGAACCTTTACCATTTATGCCATGAGCATTAGCAAGTGCTTGGGAGCATTATTATTCATCACTAATTATACAAATTGCCATGGCTTCCCACCCTGTGGCTCACTGCACAGAATTTAGCATTAATATAGGAAACACGGCCAAGAGTCCAAGTTCAAAGTCCAGCTCCCTGACATCCTAGCTGTGACTTCAGGCAAATTACACAGCAGCCCTTTGCTTGAGGTGCTTCATCTGATGATAAGAATAGTAAGGTTTAAATTATTTATATCTGTAAAGAACATAGAACTGTCCCAGCACACAGTAAGTGGCCGATAAATATTAGCTATAGTTATTACCCAAGTACGAAGCAGAAAATCGATACCTGTAAGCCGGAGCTTTGCCCTAATGACAGTCAATTTATTTAAAAAGCACTATTTAATCTATCTGAGAATGCTATTTGTTCTCTCTGCCCTCAGCTCCTTAACATGCCTGGTACCCCCTCCTGCCAATAGTCACAGGGCCTCGTGTCTCAGATTCAGCTACTCTGGATGTTAACTACCTGCCTCTTCAAGTTGCCATCCAGGGTTTGTATCAGAGTTCATTTTAAGGCAAAAAAAAATGCAACAAGATCGAAAAAAAAGTACAGCATAATTCTCACATGGTAAGGGAAGAAAAATCTAGCTGGTTCATTGATCAGATGATAAGGTAACAAACACAAACAAATTGGACTTCTTTGCTGTTTTGTTATTTTGGTTAAGATTTTATCCTTTTGTTTGAAGACTGACAGGTATGCACATTGCCATGTTCATAAAAGATTCATTAATTTGCAAATGCTAATCATGTTCTATTCCTTATGAACCTGGGTGCTGGTTTATAGAAATGTGTCACTTTGGACACACTGAGCCTCTATGGTACTATCCTTAAATAAAAGTTTATCTAGCTAAAAAAATTTACCCCAGTAATTAATGCAGTATTAATGTGTGTCTTATATGTCTGAGTATTCTGCATGTCCCAGAGTATTTCCAGTGAGAGAGAGGTTACCTCAATCTTCTTCCCCAACATACTTCACCTTGATTAGCCAACCACAATGCTATCCACACAATTCCCCAAACTAGAACTCAGAGAGTGAAAATTGACTCCCCATCTCCTTTATCACCATGAATACCCAATCAATCATCAAGTCTCTTTAATAATTCTATTTCTAAAATATCTCTCAATGCCTGAAAATGCATTTTTCTCCCAATGTCAGTGTCCTAATCCTGGCTCTCACCATTTTTCATTTGGATTACTGCAAATACCTGTTAACTTGAATCCAGGCTCATGACCATCTCCAATCTGTCCTCCATATTGCTGCCAGTGGGTCCTTCCTGGGAATCACATCTAATCATACAATTTATACACTTGAATGCAGTTGATGTTTTCCCATTATCTGTAGGGTAAAGTACAAACTCCTCAGAAGAATATATTTAGGTCTTTCCTAAGTTAGTCCTTCCTGTATTTCCAAGGTCATTCCTACCCACTGTTACATGCATATTTCTCGCCATTTCTCAAAATGATGAGTAAGTTACACCTTTGCTCACTCTGTTTCTCTACTTGGCAAAATTCTGCTCATCTTTCAGGGTTCAGTTCAAGTATTTTTTCCTCTGAGACTTTTCGTTACATGCCCTGCATTTCCCCAGAAAACAAGATCAACACTAAAATTTCCTTTATACTGTTCCGATAGTATTACCCTGCAATATTATAGTTAGGTGTTTACATATTCATTTATGCAAAAAGGTTTGGTATATCAGTTATGTGAGAGGTTTTCTGCTGATTCTTTGGAATTTAGCTATAAGCAAGATGGATGCAGAATCTATCCTATTTTTTAGACTAAGCAACTTGAGGTTAGAGAATGTATGTTATTCATCTTTACATCCTCAGGTGAGATTAGATCCTAATATGTGCCTAGGAAAATTCCAATCAAATGCATGCTTTCTCAGAAATAAAGACTTGTACCATTAGTACATGGAATATAATTTGGCATGTAGTATTTTATTATGCAAGCATTAATACATATTTAATAACTCAACCAATTAATCAATTTTATTTTCCATCCCAACGTCAGTATCCTAAAACAGATTTGGGATTATTTTCCAAATAATATCAAACACTGCTTTGCTAAATGAGCTCAGTTTTCAATAATTCTCTGCTAATGAATTATATCAAGATCCTAAGAAAATTAAAAAGAAATATTTCTGAATGACATACACCTTTCAGAATTGAAAAGTCTATTGCTGAGTTACTTAAGTTGAGGGTAGCAAGTAGTCCTTCAGGGCCAGGTTTTTCAAGGGGAGCCCCTAATTTTTTCCATCCCAGGAACATCAGGGATGCCCTATGTCTAGAGACCCAGACCTACATGGCTTTTCAACCGATCCATATTATACTAACACAATCTATCAGGAACCTCTCCTAAGTACCTGTGGCCCAACTTGACTTAATGGAAACCTGATTTTGTGTTTGAGCACTAGGTCATTATTTCTGCTTTTCTGGGCTTTTATACTGTCCTGAAAATCCACTTCTCAGTTGTGACTGAAACCTTGATTTGTCCATCAGGCCAAAAATCCAGTTCTTTTGCTACAGAATTTTGCAGCTTAGAGACCAACTCTTTCACTGAAGCAATTTTTTTCATCATCCTGTCCTGCTTGCTCTTAATTTCCATCCTATCTGTATCAGTTTATATTTCACAGATTTGATCATACTTGTGATTATAGTAAGACAAGTAACATAGTTCATTAGTCTAGCATGGCTTAACCATAGCCATTACCAACCATTTTCTTCCAAATGAAACTGTGACATTGTTTAAAGATTAGATACCCTGTATGCTTTGTGGGATAATTCACAAAGTTAAGGGAATGTTAATTATTCTGAAAAAAAAAAATTTCATTCCTACTAGCAGCAAGCTTGCAGGTGACACATCCCTAGCTAATGAGATATAAGGGACAATCTAGTGTAGGACTTCAAAGAAAATACTGCTTCAAAGACAAAAAAAGGGCCCGTGTCTCTCTAGTTGTTGTAGATGTTGTAGTGCTGGGAGGTGTTAATAGTCATCTTGTCTCCATGAACAAAACCAAGAGAATTTTTGAGGTACTGAAACAAAACTACCGAGATAGATACACCTTTAATTCTGTACACCTACAGCCTTCTTAATTTTCCTCATTTCCTAAGTCAATTTTAGTTGGTTGTTCATTCTGCATTTATAGCCAAAAACTTCCTACCTGCATAGTTAAGGCCTGAGAGTGAACCAGGATGGATTCAGATGTCCACAAATACATGTCAGGTAAATGTAAGAACACATAATTAAAAAGAGAGAGAATGTCTGTTCATGGGGTAGAGATGAGGATGGATATACAGCAAAATACAAATCTGCTCTGGATAAGATGATGTTGACTCATTCCTGGCCCTTGCCCACTCAGTGCAACTATACACTCTACAAATAATGCAAAATGTAACCCTAGGAAATGTTTGCAAGATGATGAGGAGAAAGAAAACAGTTTGGGGGACTCTGGGAAAGGAGGAAAAATACACCAGTCAGGCATGTAAATTCTCCCCTCTCAAAAGAAAATATTCACTGAGACCCATCATTTCTGATCCTCAGAAGGCAGTTCTGGTGGGCACATTCTTCTTCCACACTCAAGGGAGACCCCCAGAAAAACACCACCCATAAGGATTCATTTAGAGCCCTTCTAACAAAACATCCTGGGCAAGGACTTGGACCAATCTCCCATGAATGGTAATAAGTGAACAAAGTCAATCCCAAAATAATATGTCCTGCTTGATTCCCTTTATAACATTTTGAAACAACACAATTTTAAAAAGGGTTGAACAGATTAGTGATTGCCAGGAGTAGGGAGGATGGAGTGTGGAAAGAGGCATGTATGAAGGGGTCCTTGTGATTTAACTGCCCTGCATTTTGAGGGTTGTGATGGCATGTGTACCTATACATGTGATGAAGTTGTACAAGATTACTCATACACACATGCACATGCACCAATGAGGACAAGCTAAACTGGAGGAATCTGAATGAGATCAGGAATTGTCATCAAGTATCCTGGTTGTCATATTATCCTATAGTTTTGAAAAACGTTTTCATTGGCAAGAACCTGATCAAGATACCTGGGATCTGTCTTTAATATTCCTTACAACTTCATGTAAATCTACAATGACCTCAATACAAACTTTCACAAATAGGAGGACCAAACTCCTATTTGTCAGTCTATGAATCTCTGATGGTCAGACAATTTCTAGGAATACTCAGGGAATACAATATGAAAATTCAGGCCTTAGTGATATCTGTAAACCTGTGAACTCAACTCTCTAGAAAAATGTCTAGAAAGTTCTAGTTAACACTGAGAATCAAACTGGTTTATTGACCAATCTGTATTTAGTCTTCTGCTTTCATTATAGACCAATTTTCCTTTCTGAGGTGGCAGGGTTCAATCTGCCTGAGTATCATTTTCTACCACATCCTTATTTGACTATGTACCATTTTACACCAAATCCTAGACATTTCCATAAAGTAATTTACTCTTTGGAGGGGAAAAAAGCCAGGGGGATAGAGAGATAATGAAGGAAGTTTACAGTGAACATTATAGTTGCAAATAAAACTGTGAAGCACTGTGCTAATTAGGAAAAAAAGCTGCCAAAAAGTTCTTACAAAGATGATACTGCCGATCCTGAGCCAGCCACATGCAACTTGATCAATGTCTACTAATGTTGTAAAACATCCATCATCTTTCACTTGCAAGCATATAAGCCATACTTCAAGTAAATAAAAATTAATACTGTAAATGATCAATGCATGGTATTTCAGAATAAGACTTAAGTGCACCATTTTTCTAAATAGCTTCCACTTAGAGACACTTCCCTGCTTTGTCCATGCATATTCACTGGATGAATGTAGCAGAACACTCCCTGAAGAGCTCAGTTAGAGCTATCTCTAGTATGGACCCTTTCCCCCCTCATTCCTGGAAGGTTTCAGGAAAGAGAGCTCCCCAACTTCAGGACATCAATTAAAAAAATAGGATGTGGTCCCTCCTGAACTTTACATATTGAAGATGAAGAAAGTTATTCCAAGCCCTGACATTTTCAGGTCAGAGATAATGACTTTATAAATAATAACTTTCTTTATGAAAATAACATAGTCAAGCCTAATTTATACTTCTTTAGCCAAAATATTTTATTTTCTTTTTTTGCTCCTTATCTGATTCATTCATTTCCTAAAGAATCCCTTGGGTTTATGCAATTTGAAATAAAAATAAATAAATAACCCAACTACCTGGATAAACAATAAATTTTGGTCACTATTGTCTGTGTAATCAGCTTAATATATTTTTTTTTGTCTCCATACAATACATGAGCTTAATGATGGTTTTAAAATGAGGGAAGAATCACACTGCCACTAATGACAATCATTTCATTCTGGACTGCAGCTTGAACTATAGTCATGGTTTTGACTGGCAGGAAAATACAAAGGAAGGTACTGTTTAATTCTGCTTAAGGTTATAATTCAATAAGTCACAATGCCTCCTGAGGCCCCTAAACCTAAATCCCTGTGTTTATTCAATTTATGACTTTTTGTCAATCTTTCTCTCAATTTATTTCTAAACCACCATTGACATCAGATCTAAAAATTGGATTTATGAAAAAAAAAAAAAAACCGCAAAGGGCATGTTGATACCTGTTTTAAGGCTGTCAATGAAAGCTACTTTTATGAATATACTATAACCATGGCAGAAATGCATCTAGAAAGGTTAATACAGAGCCAAAAAACATCCCAAAATGATGTAATCTATTTATGAATTCCACTAAAAGATCCATAAAACTAAACCACTCTACCCAGTAATTTTCTGTCATTGTATTGTTTATTATCGCTTTCTGGTTCACTAGTGCTGCAATATGCCACAATTACTTAAGCTATATCTTTAATTAAGCATTAATAAAATATGAGTTGGATAATTATTCCAGCAATTTTATTGTATAATTAGTGAATAAGTTAACATGAGATTGCATTATGAGACTTCGTATAAAATTTAGTATGTGCGGAATAAGTAAGTTTAATGGCTCCAATCATCCTCAAAACAAAAACAAGGATTTTTGTGTCAGTGTTCCCTTATTCCTCAAAATAATTCCCAAGAAGGAAATTTATCAAATGTTTGAATAATCAGATTTGAAATTTTACAAGTGAAAATTTTATTTTCAAACTGTGCCAGGGTCTCTCTTGCCCAATCTCCTTTACTATAAAATCCATTGCATGTGGCAAGCAGCTTCCTGTAAACTTTTCTTATAGAGAAAGAATCACATTCAAGCAATGGCCCATTTCAGTGAATCTCCCAGATGCCCTGCCTTTCAGGAATGAGGCTCACTGGCTGGCTCACAATTAGTTCCCATCTCTCCTGGCTCTCTCCAACTTCCCTCAGCTTCTGTGCAATAGGAAACATTAATGCTTTAATGATGTGATGAAATAAAATATGCATTGAGTTTTTAGCCTAAGGAGTTTGAATTAGTTTTAGATCACTTCTTTTAAATGCAGTGATCATGAAATGCGACAACGTAGGCAAGAGGAAAAAATACATAAGGTGACACATTGGACGGGTGGGGAATGGGGGGAATCCCTTTTCCTCACTGACTGGAGACACTGATTTAATAAATTAAATTGATAGATTTATGTTTGGTTTTACTTCTAGACTTCCAGATTTTTGTCTATTAACATATCTATTTTTTCTGAAATATAAAATCCAGAATTTTAATTAATTTAACATTTGAATTATTTCTGTCAGTCCTTCCTGATTATTTTCTTTGTGAGTCTTTGAATGCACTTTTTTCAAATAAAATTTATATAATTTTTTCAGCTTTTTATCTTGAATTTATTGTAGCTGAGAGCCCATGACAATTATAAATAAAATTGAGAACTGCCTTTTTTAGAACTTAAATACTATTTAATTGTCTCTTCTAGTAACAAGATTCATTTTCCCAATTATTTAATAAATAAATGAACATTAAAGGTTTTATTTATTCAGAACTAACATATTTCCTGTTGAGTTTATTCTTGGGAATTGGTTGCAATTTTCTCTATAATCGTGTGTGTGTGTGTGTGTGTGTGTGTGTGTGTGTGTGTATCTAGCACTGTTATTGAATTCTCTTCTTTCTAGTACATTTTCAGTTGACCACCTTCAGTTATTCACATTACTTGCACATGATGTATTTAACATTTCTTTCTAATGTACTTATTTCTCTCTTCTCCAGGCATATCAGATCATAATTTCAGAGAATTATGAAATTGTAGAAGTGATGAAAGCATACCTTGTTTGCCAATGAAATACCACCTAACTGTTCATCATTAAACAGGATGTATTTTCATCTAGACACACACTCAATTGGTGCATATGTATGCATGTAAAATACATACATATATCTGATAGTCACACCTAGGTACAAATAATTACCATTAAATCCATCTTACACACACCAAGGATGAATATCTATTCCTACAGTTTCTTGTTTGTTTGCTTGTTTGTTTTGGCAGTGTTGAGGATTGAATCCAGGGCTTCAAACATGCTGGGTAAACACTCTACCATTAAGCCACAACCAAATCCCTCATTCCTACATATTTTGGACAAAATAGAAGTTGTTCCATCAAATATGAAGGATCTGTTGAGATAATTATGTAATTTTTATCCAACAAATGTAATTAATTATTTTAGCAGAACTTCTAATATGAAAGCACCATTTTATTCCTGGGTTAAGCCCTTCTGTTGTTCCATTATTCTGTTCATGTTGATGAAGA
>JAJEJO010002597.1:51433-107368 GCA_020662805.1 Glaucomys volans
AGAAGTTAAAAGAATTCATAACTAGAAAGTCTGCACAACAAAATATACTTAGTATTTCATGAAGAAGAAACAAAAATAAAATTGAAAACAAGCAAAGGGAAGAACTACACTAGATGAATAGTCAATCAAATGAGAAACTAATTCAAATTAAAAATCAGAGATAAATCAAAATGACAGGGAATAAAAATCATTTCTCAATAATAACATTAAATGTAAATGGCCTAAACTCATAAATCAAAAGACATAGACTAGCAGATTGGATTGAAAAACAAGACCCAACAAGATGCTGTCTCCAAGGGATTCACTTCAAAGCAAAGATATCCACAGACTTAAGGTAAAAGGACGGGGGGAAAACATATCATTCACATGGATTTCATAAACAAGCAGGAATTTCTATCCTCATATCAGATAAAGTGGACTTCAAGCCAAAGTTAATCAGAAGGGACAAAGAAGGACATTTCAAACTGCTTAAGGAAATTATACATCAACAAAATATAACAATCATAAATATTTGTGAATCAAATGTTGTGGTACCTATTTACATCAAAAATCAATTTTAAGAATCAAATAGACCACAACATAATAATACTTAGTGACTTCAACACACCTCTCTCATCACTGGATAGATTGTCCAAAAGAAAAGCTAAACAAAGACGCTATGAAACTAAAAAATACAACTAATAATTTAGATTTAACAGACATATATAGAATAGTTCATCCATCAACAACTGAATAGACGTTCTTCTCAGCAACACATAGATCATTTTCTAAAATAGATCATATCTTAGACCAAAAAGCAACTCTTAGCAAATAAAAAAAAGAGATAATATCTTGCATTCCATCAGATCATAATGGAATGAAATTATAAATGAAAAAAATATTTTCAAAAAAGAAGGTAATCTAATATCAGGAGACTACATTATACACTATTGAATGACCAATAGATAGCAGAAGGAATCAGAGGTTAAATAAAAAATTTTCTACCTCAGAGGTAGAAAAGAACAGTGATTCAACATATCAGAATCTCTGGGACACTCTGAAGGCAGTTCTAAGAGGAAAGTTCACAGCATCAAGCTCATTCATAAAAAAGTATAAAGCTTTATCAAATAAATAACTTAACATTACATCTCAAGGGAAAAGAAGAACACATAAACACTAAACGCAGAAGACAGGAAACAATTAAAATCACAGCTGAAACCAATGAAATTGAATAAAATACTTGGGAATCAATCTAACAAAAGAGGTGAAAGACCTCTACAATGAAAACTGCAGAACACTAAAGGAAGAAATTAGAGAAGACCTTAGAAGATGGGAAGATCTCCCAAGGTCTTGGATAGGCAGAATTAATGTTGTCAAAATGGCCATATTACCAAAAGTGCTATACGGATTTAATGCAATTTCCATACAATTCCAATGATGTTCTTCACAGAAATAGAAAAAACAGTCATGAAATTCATTTGGAAAAATAAGAGGTCCAGAATAGCCAAAGCGATCCTCAGTGAGAAAAGTGAAGCAGGAGGCATCACGATACCAGAACTTAAATGATACTACAGAGCTATAGTAACAAAAACAGCATGATGAAAAAGGAAATATCACCACAGCACAAAAATAGACATGAAGACCAAAGAAATGGAATAGAAGACAGAGAGACAAACTAACATAAATAGAGCTATCTTATACTAGACGAAGGCACCTTAAGAATACATTGGAGAAAAGACAGCCTCTTCAACAAATGGTGCTGGAAATACTGGAAATACATATGTAGCAAAATGAAATTTAACTCCTATCCTTCACCCCCCACAAAACTCAAAGTGGATCAAGGATCCAGGCATTAAACCAGAGACCCTGTTCCTACTAGAAGGAAATATAGGTCCAACACTCCATCATGCTGGCTTAGGAACCAACTTCCTCAACAAGACTCCTAAAGTGTAAGAAGTAAAATCAAGAATCAATAAACGGGATGGTATCAAATAAAAATCTACTTCAGGGCAAAGAAAAGAGTTTGAAGAGAGAGCCTACAGAATGGGAGAAAAATCTTTGCCATCTGTGCCTCAGATAGAGCATTAATTTCCAAGATATATAAAGAACTTAAAAAACTCAACAACAATAACAAAAATAACCCAATCAATAAATGGGCAAAGGAACTGAACGGGAACTTCTCAATAAAAGATATATGAACAAATGAAGATATATCAACAAATATATTTTTAAAATGTCAAATATGCCTAGCAATTAGAGAAATGCAAATTGAAACTACACTGAGATTTCATCTCACTCCAGTCAGAGTGACAATTATCAAGAATACAAACAACAATAAACGTTGACAAGGACGTGGGGACAAAGTTAAACTCATACATTGCTGGTAGGATGGCAAATTGGTTCAACCACTCTGGAAAGCTGTATGGAGATTCCTCAAAAAACTTGGAATGGAACCACCATTTGACTCAGTTATCCCACTCTTCAGTATATACCCAAATAACTTAAAATCAGCATACTACAGTGAAATAGCCACATCAATGCTTATAGCAGCTCAACTCACAACAGCTAAGCTATAGGACCAAGCTAGGTGCCCTTCAACAGATGAATGGATAAAGAAAATGTGTACATATACACAATAGAATATTATTCAGTTATAAAAAAGAATGACTTTATGATTTTTACCAGTAAATGGATGGAGTTGGAGACTATCATGCTAAGTGAAATAAGCCAATATATTTGAAGGCAGAAGTGTTATTTACAGTAAAAAATTATTAAGACTTTTTAAATAAAATCAATGAAAATAGAGGAATGGTTGAAAAGTATAATATAATTTTGTCATTTCTGTGAACAGAAAATCAATAGAAAAATTCTAAACTGGGCATGGTGGATCATGTCTGTAATCCCAGCAACTCAGGTGGCTTAAACAGGAAGATCACAAGCTCAAGGCCAGCCTCAGCAATTGTTTGGGAGCCTCAGCAATTTAGCAAGACCCTGTCTCAAAACAAAAATAAGAAAGACTCTGTATGAGTAAGTGCCTCTGGGTTCAATCTCTGGCACCAAAAAGAAAAGAAAAGAAAAAAGAAGTGGGGACTCAAGGATATTATATAAAGTTTAATTCCAACCCTTTATCAAAACCTCTGTGGAGAATTTTTAAGCAATAGCTATCAAAATATAAACAATTACTCCTTTGTCACAGAGCCTTTATTTTTAGGAATTTATCTCACAGTCATACCTAAACAAGTAAGGAAATATTCATTATTGCTAGTAATGAAAAGATTTGAAACAATCTAAATGTCCATCCATATAAGATTCATTGAATTCTGGTATTTTCACAAAATGGAATGCTCTGTAGTGGAGAAAAAATAAATTAATATCAATAAAAACACTGAATCAATTCCAAAATAATCTCCTAGATACAAAAGTGAAAACTCAAGTACAGAATAATGTATATAGTATGCTGTCATATATACAAATATTTTTAAATGGAAAATATTTACACGTCTGCTTTCCTTTACACATAACTTTGAAAGCGTCTATACACAAAAATAACTGGTAATTTAGTTGCATCTGTGGAAGGAAACTGGGTGAGGAGATAAATGCGAACAGGGTTTTTTTTTTTTTTACTTTTTGAATTTTGCACTTAACACATACATTAACTATTTAGAAATAAGTCTTATTTTATAGCCAATTGCTAAAGTTGGGCAGTTTTTTATGAGGAAGTAGAAGTCAGCATATCATAGTACATATTGATATTTTTAGGAAAGTGGCTCTGGAGAACTACAAAGGATCAGGAGGTTGCTAGAACCAGACTTGATATACAGTAGGATTCATGGGAAGAAAGGGGATTGGAGGGAAAAGCAAGGGGAAAACAAATATACTCCCGAAATATGCTTGTCGCTGTGGGGTATCGCATTCAGTAGTAGCCAGGCGTGGTGGTGCACGCCTGTAATCCCAGCTACTTGGGAGGCCAAGGCAGGAAGATCCCAAGTCTGGGGCCAGTCTGTGCAACGTGATGAGACACTATCTCAAAACAAAATAAAATATAAGAAAGGGTTGGAAATATAGCCAGAGGCAGAAAGTTCCTGGGTTCAATCCTCAATATCACAAAAAATAACAGGAAGGAAAGAGAAGAGAAGGGGAGGGAAGGTGGCATTCAGCAGCTTGATCAGACATGCATATCCTCATGGATTCTTAGGGTCACAATGTGCCTGTAGAACTGCCACTGAGGGATGAGAATGGGGAAAAGACAAAACATTCCTGCAAAGCTGAGTTAGCCTGCGTTAGGGAGCTTCCCCAAGGCCTCCACCCAGTGTCTCCAGGAAATTCCTCCCCCTCTGCTCCCATCTGCAGTGAGCACTGGAGAACAAACCTGTAGTTGGGCAGATCATCACCCAACAGTTAGGGAAGAGGGATTTTCCCAAGGAGTAGAGGTCTATTCCCCACTATAATTTCAGGGATTGAAAAATACCCCCATTTTACCCCCCAAATCGTAAGCTCCCTAGTTTGGCCTGTGGACCTGAAATTCACACTCTTGCAATTTGTACTGGGGGCTAGGCCTCAATCCTAAAATTCTGTTAAGTATAATGCATGCTACTGAGTTGCTGGAGAAGAAGGGTAATGTTTCTGTACATACTCTACCCAAACTCCACAAGCTTAAGACAACCTGAATTGTAGTTTCCTGTAATTAGAGCTAGACTGGGGTACTGTTGCATTGGCTTTGAATTTCTCCTGTGAACTCCCTGACCTTGGGTAAGCCACTTCCATGTCCTGGGCTTCAATCCCTTTGCCTCTGAATAGAGCACTTTTTCTCAATGAACTCTAAGGATCTCCTTATCTCTAAAGTGTTATATATACACTCTATTGGGTTGGCTAATTTCCTCCTTCAAGTAAAGGAAATTGGTGACTTGGATCCCACAAGCAAATGGAAACCTGGCAAGGACCGGGAGGGTGAGATGGTGGCCATTTGAAGGGGCAACCCAGGGAATAGCAAACATGGAAAGAAGCGATGAAATGGTGGTATAGAGGCACACGGAGTTCCTCAGTCATAGGAATAAGATTATGGCATTTGCTGGTGAATGAAAGGAACTAGAAAACATCATGCTGGGTGAAGTGAGTCAGACTCAGGAAGTCAAGGGTTGAATGTCTTCTCTCAGATGTGAAAGCTGGACTAAAATAAGGGGGGAATGGGGATGGGGGAATCCCGTGGAAATCGAAGGCAGATCACTGGAATGGAGAAGAGGGAAGAGGGAAGGGAGAAGGGAGGAACAGGAGGGAGAAATGGACCAAACTGTCCTGGGCACATATATAAAAATACCACAGTGAATTTCATCTTCGTGTTTATCTCTAAAACACTGATTTTTTTAAAACTTATAAAAAATAGAAGGAAGACCAGTAGAGGAAAGGGAACAGGGGGAGGGAAAGGGGAAGTACTGGGACTGTGTTGGAGCAAATTATATTCCATTTATATAATTATGTCAAAATGAACCCCTATATTATGTACAACTACATGAACTAATACAATTTTTTTTTTTAAAAAAAAAAGAAGCAATCAGGGCCAGGCCTGTAATCCCAGCCACTCTGGGGGCTGAGGCAGGAGGATCAGGAGTTCAAAGGCACCCTCAGCAATTTAGCAAGGCACTAAACAACTCAGAGAGACCCTGTCTCTAAATAAAATATTAAAAAAGCTGGAGATGTGGCTCAGTGGTTGAACACCCTTGGATTCAGTCCACCAGAACCAAAAAAGGAAAGGAAAAAAAAAAGAAAAAGAAGCAATCAGATGCAGACTTGGCCAATCAGTTAGTCCCTTGGGTAACTGAGGGAGACCCAGAGTAGCAATCAGCAAGCAGATGTAGGCACAGCAGAGAAAAAAGCTAAGCACACACAGAAGTGATCACTGGCGAGTGAAGAATTAAATTGGGAATGATGTTAATATTCTCTCTTGCACACATACATGCACACACCCATATACATACATACATGGACAAATGTACCAGGTAATAATGATAGAGTTGGATTCATACACATTGTCAGGCAGTCATCCCATGTTTGCTTAAAAATAAAAACAGTTCTAGGTGTTAATTGGCTCCATAAGAACACCATGGCAATCTCTTTAAGATTTTGCTTTGGTTAGAGCAAAGCTGAATTTATGAGGCATCCAGGTATTTAAATGAAATCATGGCTCTAATTGATTAAATGCATAAAAGCAGAATGACGCTATGTAAATACACTTAAAATATAATGACATGTGAATTAACATAAAATAGGGAAGATTCCACATGATACACTGCCAAGCTCTGATGTACACCCAGAGGAGAGGGAAGCTCTCTATTCCACACCAAACACAGGCACAGGCCAGCTTGATGTTTCCATTTTATTCAAAGCTGGTTATCAGGAGCAGCCCAACCTCCAAATGAAGCCCTCAGCAAGCACCAGCTATAAAAAGCATTCAGTTGTCACTAAGAGAATATGAACAAGTTTAGCACATCTACTTTTCCACACTTCGAGTTTTCAAATGAGACTGTAAGGCAATTATCAAGGGATTTTTCAGCAAGATAACTTTCTTTCTAAATCTTTTTATCCAGGCGTGATACACAAATGTGCAATACATCTTTCCTATAATTAAGTAAAGTGTCCCCTTGCTTCATAGTTACTCAGCAACAAATGACACCTACATGATCTTTCTAGAGCACAAAAAAAAAAAAAAGGGAAAAAACCTCAGGATTTATTTATTGCCAAGTAAACTTTTAAGAAATTGGTATTTTACTTGATTATTCTGCTGGTACAATAACTGAGAAAATATGCTTTCATCATACTTCTTTCTTACAGAGTCTTTTTATCATTGTTTAGAATTCTGTTTATACTGCCGCAAAGCTATATTCCATTTTGTTACTTTGTCATCTCGACTCAAGAAATGCCTCAGGATAAGTGTTTAGTCAAAAGGGAATATGAAGTGTCTGAGGAAAAGAAAATACATATGAAAACAACAGGTATAGCAATTTATTTCATAATGGTTCCATGAGGAGACACTAGATCTGATAATGTTTTCAAATTTAAAATAGAAGTGGGGGACAAAAGGCAGGGAGGGGAGGAAACAGGGAAGAACTGGGGTATGAAGTTGATCAAATTATAGTAGGCATATGTGTGAATGTTCCACAAGGCATTCCAGTTTTAAATAAAACTATAATGCATCCATTAAAACATAAATAAATAGAAGGAAGACCAATAGAACAGAGGAAGGGGACCAGGAAGAGGGAGAAAGGGAGAAAAGGGCGAAGTACTGGGGATTGGACTGGAGAAAACTATGTCTCATGCATTTATGTATCTGTCAAAATGAACCCCACTCTTTTTATAAATGTAATTCACCAAATTGTTTTAAAAATAATTGTGAACTTAAACTTTGAAATCAAGAAAAAATATTTAGAATAAGATGGAAGATGGTACTAGATTGTGTGTGTGTATGTACATATATATATGAAATAATTTTATATATATATAAAATTTTATATATAATTATATTATATTAAATTTATATATTATATATAAAATATATAATATATATAAAATTATATATATATAAATGTATATATATATAATTTTCCCATCTGTTTGCAGTCAGCTTCTGAGCACTTCTATGCCTGGAACTAAACTGGGACGTGAAGATAATTTCTGCCTTCAGTAAGACCCTAATCCAATAGTGAAGATAAGGAAGTAAATTTGAAAATTGTTTAATAGATTGAGAATTGTAAAAAAAAAAAAAAAAAGTTCTACATAGACTGCACTCAAATGGAGTGAACGATTCATTCTGATTACTAGATGGTCGCATAAGTGACACCAAAATATCACTTTAAAAGGATAAAGGGGAGTTCACCCAGAGAGAAGGGGAGCAGCACATCCCAGGTAGTTGGACTGGCATCCTCAGCAGCCTGAAGCTGTGACCTATTGTCCTGTTTCCAAGGAATTACAAACTGAGTATCTCTAGAAGGCACACTATTGGGGGAGGGTAGTGATAGGTAATCCCCAGTGGTTGGAGGATTAGTTATAAACCAAATGAAGACAAATCTCCATACTTTAGTGGGAAACTTGGAGTTTTTCTTAAGATAAATGCAGAGGTTTTGAAAATTTTTAAGCAGAACTAAAATCAAGTTTCCTACTCAGAAGAGGTAATACACACTTGAAACTGGCTGAAGACAGGAGGCCTAGGAAGCAGCCATACTGTGTGTTGCATTGGGCTGCAACAAAGGAGGGTCACTCACGGCTGACAATGGCAACAGTGGGGAAAGGACTTAGTCTTACTCACCAAGATCTGAGGAGAAGAGCTTTACTCGGGGGAGATGGAGCACTTGTCACAAAGGAAGCTGCTTCTGTCTTTACTGTGTATAATACTGTCTTTTATATGCTTGCAGTTAAGCTAGCCATACATCTCAAAGGTCAAGCCTTGTGTAAGCAGTTACCAGCCCATTCGGCCGCTATACAGTAAATTTCCATTGCCCTAGTTCTACCAACCATAGAGGAACATCTGTTCACTTAACACAAAGAAGGGCCATTTCATAGACCACAGAAGAACTGTCTTAGACCACAGGAGAACACCTGTTCACAGAACACAGGACAGGGAGATGGGACGCTGGTCCCCAAGTGGCCTGATTGGCCTGTTTGAGTGGCCACATAGGCCTCCTTCCAGGAGACAGGTCCCAAACTGTGACTTCAGGACTAGCATATCCGAATTATCTGTAATACTGCCCAGGCATTAACTTCATCTTTACATTTTCATGACTCAAAATACAAAAATGATAAA
Organism: Glaucomys volans; assembly: GCA_020662805.1. Taxonomy (NCBI): domain Eukaryota; kingdom Metazoa; phylum Chordata; class Mammalia; order Rodentia; family Sciuridae; genus Glaucomys; species Glaucomys volans. The sequence continues at coordinate 60,204 of JAJEJO010002597.1, forward strand.
CTATAAGAGGATATATGGCAGCATTTCCTGATCACTTTTGTCCATAGTCAACCAGGCCCTCTTCATGCAGGCAACCAGTATGATTTGTTTTAATCTGTCCTTCCTAAGATATCTCCATACTTCAAAACACTTCTCTACAGCCCTACCCATTTTTTTATACAGATAATTGCATATTCAACATATTTTTCTGTACTTTGCTTTCATTACTAAACAATATATCTTGGAGATTTTTTTTTATTAGTGCACAATAAGTTCCTCAATCTTTTTATTTTTACATGTTATATGTATTTTCCAGTGTAGACGCACACCGTGATTTATTTAGCCAGTCTCCTACTAAAGGATATTTACATTGTTTCTCTATGACAATAAGTATTCTTGAGTATTTTTATTTTATATCTGAACAGCTTTATCTATATAATTCTATTCCCATCATCTATTTCTGCATCACAAACTATCCTTAAACTTAGTAGTTTAAATGAACAATTCCTGCTATGTCTTACAATACTGTGGATCAGGAATTGGAGGCAATTCTTATCTGGGAGATTCTTCTGTTGCATGAGGTGTTGAGGTCACATTTTCCCTACTGAGTAGGTGGATTAGATGGTTGGAAGGTCCAACAAGGTTCAATCACATATCCAGCACCTTGGCAGGGATGGGTGGAAAACTGTATTCAGAAGAAACAACTGCCCAGAGAGATTTCACATGTCCACTTTAGCATGGTCATCTCAGGGATGTTGAACTTCTTGCACAGAGTCTTGGAAGAGTTAATTCACCCAAACCTGGCCCTATCAAATAGCATTGTCATGAAGCCCACATTGTGGATTCCTATGCCTTTCAGTAAGGTTTATTGTATTAGATAATAGACACACCACAAATCTCTCAAGACAGGCTCTCATGGGTTTGAGATTGGGTCAGGATGCTGTGCCAAAATTTCCTAAACCCTACAAGTGTTTTTTCCTAGTTGAGAATTTCCATGATATGCCCTTCACCCTTTCTGACATCTTACTAAAGGCTTGTATATGAATACCCTTGAGATAATCTATGTACTATGGTCATTTTGTACTTTTACTGGAAAAATTGAATTTTTCCTTTTGTAGCTCATTTCCCTCTTATCTGTATCTCATTATATAGGGCTTAAAAAATCAGATGGCACTTTTAATACTGTTCCTAAAAATGTTCTCAGTCAAATTCACCAATTTTTATACATATTCTATTTTCCATATTTGCAAGGTAATAACATTACCTAACTTCTAGCTTCAACTTAATACTGGATATGGCCTCCAAGTCAATACAAAATGTTTCAAACTTTTGTTATGCCAGCACTTCTCTTCCATATATCAAAATCTCTACTGGTTATCTATGATTGAAACAAAGTACCCCAAAACTTGGTGGCTTAAAGCAAAGCAATTCGGTCACATCCTATACTTTTAGAAGATTAATAATTTGCGTGGTATTGAACTGGGTGGCTCTGCTGCACATGCCAATAGAAATCTTTTGGTGGCATTCAGCTGGCAAATAGCTTGGTGTACAGGGTCCAAAATGGTTACATATATGTCTGGTTGCTTTGTTCAAAGTAATTTCTATGGAAGTCCCAATAAGGTTTGTAAGGAATTAGACAAGTTAAAATCTGTGTAGAATAATAAAGGTCCAAGAATAGCCAAAAACAAATCTCAAAACTTACTATTTAAATATAGTAACTAAGATAGTCGTTGGCATAAACTCTGACCAACAGAGAGGAATAGAAAGCCCAGAAACAAGTCTATGTACACTTGGAAATAAGTACATGCTAAAAAGGAGCATCACAGAAAATCACTATTCAGTAAATAGCCCTGGGCAAACTGGTTAATCTAAAAAACATTTTAATGGGATTTCCACTTCATATTACACATAAAAAGTCAACTCCAAATATACAGGGAAAAAAAGTAAAACTGATAAATCAAGATAAAGAAAAATTTATTATTACCCAAAAAACCAAAAGCACTAATGATAAATAAAAGGAAAGTAGATAAATTTGACTACATTAAATAGCTTTTGTTCTTAAAAAAAAAAAAAACCCACAATACAGAAACAGAAATGATAGGCACAGAAGTGAAGAAGATATTTGCAAAACATAGGTAAGAAAGCCTCATTTACCTATGATGGATAATAGGTAATCAAGCACATGATTGGAAACATAGATGATAGGTAACCTATAAATCAAAAATAAGAAAGTGTAATTATAGAAAATTACAAAAGATACTTAATATCTCAGGAAAGGAAACAAATGACAAATTTAAAATAAGAAATTCAATCTCATCAGATAAGGCAATTTATATTTAACTCATAGTAAGTTGTAATTTTCCAGTCAGTAGAAATTCAAAAGCTCAGAATGCCAGTACTAAATGTTGAGACTCACTCACAGAAGCGTGAACTTCAAAATAAATGTTGGTTGGTGAAATTGCTTGGGAAATTAATTTGGTTTTTAATCTTAGATGGTTAAATATTCACCTGCCACATAATCTAGTACTCCCAATGTCAAGTATACAAAAGTGTTCCTAAATATATATCCCAAGGACAAGCATTGGTCTTCAAACTATCCATTAATGGATGATAATGAGATGTTTGAACCAGAAGATAAATGAACACAATACTTCAGTCAATTTTTGAAGATTTTATGGTATGTGAGTTATACTTCAATAACTAATGAAAATTAATTGTAAAATTGAGCTAAAGACCCACAATGTTGATTTAGAAAATACTTGTTATAAAAGACTACATATAATGCTTCCTTTTTTGTAAAACTCAAACAAAGAGAAAATCTAAAAGGCAAATAAATAATAAAAAGAAAAAGAAATTGACTTGTGGGGGTTAGCCCAAAGTACACACAAAGCAAAGCTAATGGCTTGTTATTAAATATGATAGATACATGTTAAGTTTTTAAGCATGCTTCACAGTGATCATATATACTCTGACATTCTCTAAGTATTATTTAAGCGATTTGCTTTTGAATTTTACATGGCTGGGGAAATGGCAGCATCACTATTAAATGATGGCCTTAGAAACAGATGAGATGTTATCCTCTGACATGGGTCAGCCTCACTTTTCATCAATTAGCCCCACAGCTCTTCCTCTGATTACTTCTCCTGAGTCACTCATCTGTTGATGACCAGCCAACTGAGTCAGGAGTTGAGCTTTTTATAAATCCGGAGCATCAAAAATGAGTCATCCACTCACTTTTGTCACAGTTCATTTCAAAATTATCTTCCACCTCCTCTCAGCTAAAATTAATCAGCCTATTATTTTATCTAAGCCAACGTCATTGTTATTATGCTGTGTTAATATTTAAATTTTTAGTTCCCCTTATAGCTCCAGGTCTGTGATTCCCCATTTGATGAATAAAAGCACTCCAGTACTTTATGAAAACCTTATCTACTGGTCTAGAGCAACATCATCATTGTTCAGTGTTAAGTCCAATTGGATTATCTGTTATTTCAGGGTATGACCGTTCTCTCGAAAAACAAGTTTATAGAAAGAACAAAAGTAGTTAATCATTTTTGTTTGTTTGGGGGATGGTTTGCTTTAAATTCTAAAAGCTTCTCTTCTAGTCTTCGTCATAGAAGAACCCTATACCAATAACCAGCTGCAGTAACCCTTCTAATAACAGAAGAGCTAAGGAAGAGACATGCCTGTTAAAGAAAGGGGGTCAGATCTGATCTCATTTCTAGCCTTGGAGTCAAACATCAAGTGCAGAATCATATAAAGAAGATGGGACTCTGGCTGAGTGAGCTTGCAGACATTTTCTCCAGCAAAAGAATCACTGAACTAGTGAAAATCACTAAAAACACAACTGCTGAAAGTCTCTAGGAATTGACAAATGTTATAAACCAAGAAAGTAATAACCTGAGAGGCATTTATTCAAGAAAATTATGGAATTCCAGTAAGAACAGTGGTAATCTGTGGCAGTTAAGCCAGAATCTGCTCCCATCACCACCTCCAGCGCCTACTCAGTATACCAGGTTTATTCTGGGTGAACAAGACCAAGAAGAAGGTGGCTAACTTCTCCCCACTCCCTTCACACCTCTTGGTTGTTAATGGATTTACTCTGGGAGGCACAAGCTGCCAGCTACCTCATTGCCTCCCTTGGAATCTGTGATGGACAATCTATTCCAGGAGACCAAGAAGATAACTCTCTGCCCAGCTCCCAAATAGCCCAAGTTCCCTCCTGGTCAGGCACTGTGAGCTATGAGCTACAGATTAAAGAGATGTAGGCTTCTGTTGCCTGCTATAGCTTACAGGGCAGAATTTCTATGCCAGCTGGGGGAACTCATGAAGAATAGGTACTGTGACCATCCTCAGCTCCCTCTTAGGGCAAAGAAGTTACTCAGGGAGTAGACCCTAACTCCCCCCTCCCCACCACCCCATCTCAGCTCCATCTCAGCTTTTGTGTGTGGGCTCTGTTTACTCCAGCCCAGTGAACAGAGCTACTGCTCAAGGAGTGGGGAAGAAGGCTTGAGGATTAGCAGCTCTGCAGCACCACCTGAGGGAACTGACTTAAATTAAAACCGAAAGCCTATAAATACTTAAAAGCATCTTCCCTTGAAAACATAGAGATAATCGTGATAAACAATTAGAGAAGCAACTGGAGACTAGTAGCAGTAAAAAACCAACAGACCTGCCTGACATTTAGCAAGGAGGTGACGACAGAAAGAAACAGCCCCAAAGGGCCCTGGCAAGCTCCCACTCATCCCTAGTGGGCTGGAGGGCTGTGCACAATCACTCTGAAACAGTTGGGGAAAGTTAATCCCTGGTTTAAAAAACAAGCAAACAAAAACAGTGTGGATTTGAAATCTTCCTGAAATGGGCAGAAGTCTCACTGGCTCAGAGGACTTAATCACAATCCCTGACCAATAACTGGCTGAAAACTCATCTATGCTGAACTAGGACAACTTTTAGGATTCTGAGCTTAAAAATTTTTAAAAAGAGAAAAACATTCCAAGCACTACCTCAGAGATTGCACATTAGGAGAAATAGGCTTTATAGAATCAGTCCAAGAAATCCTCTGCGAATGAATAGTCAAAATTGTTTTTATTTAATAACAAGTCCAGGTTAAAAGTCAGGAACCACAGGCACTGTAATACATTATATAAAATGTCCAAGTTTTATAAAAAAAAATTTTGAGTCATGCAAAAAAATAGAAAAGCATAACCCATACACAAGAAAAGAGAATCAGGAAGTAAGATAATACTTTGGTGTATCCTATACATTGGACTTTGCAGACAAAGAATTAGAAAACTATTATAAACACATGTAAGGAACTAAGAAAACCAACCATGCCTAAACTATTTAAAGGAAAGTAAGGTTCATCAAATACAGAAACTTAATAAGCATTTAGAAATTACCAAAGATCCAAATGGAAATTGTAAAGTTGAAATATGTAAAAACTACAATGAAAAAATCACTAGTGAGGACTTAATGGATGGGGTCTGAAAGAAGAAAAAAACTACAGAACTTGAATAAAAATCAAGAGATTATCCAATATGAAGAAGTGGTTGCAAAAAAATTTAATAGACCCTCAGAGGCCCTTAAGACATCATTAAGAGCAGCAGCATATACAAAAATTTGGGGAAAATAGAAGAAAATGAGACAGAAAATAATTTTAAGAAATGACCAAAAACTCTTCAAACATGATGATAATTTGTACATCTCCAAGGTCAATGCACTTCGAGTGGTATTGAAATCTTCACTTAGACAAATAATAGTCAAAATGTTGACAGTCAACAGGAAATCTTGAAAGCAAAAAAAGATAAATGAGTCACCCAATAAAATGGAACTACAATAACATCAACAGTTGGCTTCTCCTGAGGAATGATGAGGTTGGAGCAGTAGGGTGCCATATTCCAGGTACTGGAGAAAAAAGATAAAGCAACCAAGAAGCTCAGAGCCACCAAAACTATTTTTAAAATCTGAAGGCAAACTAAAAACTTTTTCAGATTAACAAAGACAGGATTTGTCACTAGCAGAGATAAATTTTAGGAAACACTAAGACAATAATATAAAAGAACTATCTATAAAAATTGTTGGATTTGCAACAAACAGAGATCTATTTTACAATAAGGGTACAAAAGAGGGGAAAGCAAGGAAGCTAAAAGTGAATCCAGGCAATAATATAAGACAGTACCACAAAATTATAGGAAGTAAGAAAGAGTCCTGGGAACTCATGATTCCACTTCTTGGTATTTACCCAGGATCAATGAAAACAAAAGTCTACACAAAGATGTGAATGTGAATATATGGTCCTGTTTTATTCATAATAGCCAAAGATGAGACAACACAATCTCCATCAGCTGATGAGTGGGTAAACAAAATGTGATGTTTCTGAGCCACAGAATGCCACTGAGCGATAAAGTAAATTAGCTATTGATATACATAATAATATGGACAAATGCCATATTTACTTATAGTTCTAATAAAAAGATGAAGCTAATCTACAGTGATGGAAGCAGATCAGACTGAGGTTGAGAGTATTGGGGAGTTCACTGCAATGGGGAAAAGGGAAACATTGGAGGAATGGAAAGGATTTTCATCTTGATTCTGGTGATAAATTATCCTGGCAAGAATGAGAAATTTTATTCTTATTGATGCAAGTTCAAAGAGCAAAGTTACTAATCATTCATAATTTTAGAGAATAAAATTTCTCAGTGTGTAGTCAAAGTAAATAACCAGTAGTACACTTAACAGTTGTAAAGAGTTATTGAGACACACTGAATCAGCAGTTGGATGCTTTTCAAAGTACACATCAAGACTTGGGGGTGGGGTCTGGGCATCTGGGCTGGAGATGTATCTCTGTGGTAGAGCTCTTGCCTAGCAACGCAGAAGGCCTTGGGTTAGATCCCTGCACCACAAATAAAGGGAAAAAACTCAAGGATTTTACAGTATAGTCCCAACAAAACCCATTAAATCATGTAACAACTTGTTAAGGAAGACAAAAAGGAGCATCTACCTATTCAGTCCATGAAAATGGTATAACCTTAACACCAATTCCATTAAAAATGTTCCTTAATTTTATGAATTTGAACAGACATTTATTTAAATTTATCCAGGATGAGGAGACTCTTAGCATTCATCAGTACTATTTTACTAACAGAAACTGAGGCATAAAGAAATAACTTTCGAAAGGTCACATGGTGGAAATATTAGGAATTAAAGTCAAATAATCTGGTTCTAGAAATTCACTCTTATTTTTATTGTTTAACACTTAGCATTTAGCACAATACCTGTTTGGTAAAGATTATATTCTCAGTAAGTAACGAGTTAAATAGCTGATAGGACATTCATATTTTGGTAAGCCAGTCTATCTTAATCATCAATAGTAAGATATTTTGAATATGCAGATCTATAAAAACAAAAAGGAGGGCTAACTTATTTTTCCAATATTATGTATTACATTTACATTATATGTAAAATAACTTGTACATTTACATTTCAAAATAGATTATTTATTAAATAGCATTATAGAATGGTGAAAATGCTTTGAGTATCACAAAATATCTTTTCCTGTCCTTTACAATATAAAAGTATTTATAGTATTTGCTTTTCTCTGTAAATTGTACTGAGAAAAAAAATGTGAAAAAAATTTGAAGTACTTCCATGTTGTCTTCAAAATTATCTTCAAACCAAAATTAATTGCTCAAAATTAGAATTACCAAAAGGCACTATAAATAAAGCCTTAAACATAATTGCTTACCTACTGACCAAATGATTCTTCAAATTAAATGTTCTCCTTATTTAAAACAGAGTGGTACTCATTACCCGGGTGCCATTTTAGGTTGTTTTTTAAGCCACTCTAAGGGCATTTGAAAACCTTTCCTTTTCCTCCCCCTTACTTGCTCCTCCACAAACTTACTGAGACCGCCAAGAGAAATGTTCCAACAGGTCACCATCGCCGTGGCCATGTGACTCACCCAGAAGCTCGTTTGCCACCTGCATGTCAACCCTCAAATCTGGAATCTAGAGCCATTTTTACAGAGCTGGTACAGTGAATTTCTGGAAGCTCATGGTTCCATAATATATTGTTCTTATTTCGTATTTTAGGACAGTTAGGTTAAAGAGACAAGACAGGCAAAAGGCACAAATAGGTGGACTATAAAAAAAATAAAGTGCTAAGAAATACCCAAAACATTTCGATTTTAGCAATTAATCAAATTAAAAGCATGAGATAGCATTTTGTGGGTATTTTATCTGCAATAATTGTTAAATGATATGTTTATGAGGAGGTAGAGTGTATGTTGGTTAGAATGGAGGCTCTGGAACCTTATTGCCTCTGTTCAAACTCCAGACTCATCACTTAGCAATTATTACTTAAAATCTTGTTTATGAGTCTTTAAATCTTTTACCTTGATTTACCTTCTTTTAAATGGGACTAATCATAGTGTCTGCTTCCTAAGTATGCTGTGAATATTAAACAAATCAGTATTTGTGAACACACTGGTAAGAGTGCAGGGATGTATTACAAGCCCGGTAAATGTTAGCCCTTGGAATAAGTAGGGAGTTTTGTAAGTTGGTATCTGCTTTCTGAAAAACAATTTGTTAAAAAAAAAAAATGTATCAAGAGCTTTTAATCCAGTACTTTCCTTTTTAGAAAAACTATCCAAACAAAATAATTCAAAGACAAATCTGCAATGATTTCCTTTTACAATACAGGGGATTGAACCTGTGGGTACTCTATAACTGGACTACATCCCCAATCCTTCATATTTTTCATTTTGAGACAAGGTCTTGCTAAGTTGCCCAGGCCAAGCTCCATCCTATGATCCTCCTGCCTCAACCATCCAAATGACTGGAATTGTAGGTGTGCACAACCTCACCTAGCCTGCAATGATTTTCTTAATCCACACAAAGTTTAGGAAAAATGGAAGCAACTTGATTCTCAACATTTGTAACAAAATTGATAGAATCATGCATTATACATATGGGCATTTTTAATGCAAGAATAATTAGAATGGAGTATCTACTGACCAAGACAGAAAAATAAGGGCCTAATTTGCCTTTCTACCTTAAATAATTAGAATATTAGACATAACATATAAAAAATACAGATATTGGACAATAGGCAGATCAGGATTATGATTCCTGAGAGAATGAAAACAAATTGGGTGAACCTAGAGTTTAGGCTTTCTACCTAGAAGCAACAGTTCATCAAAAAAAAAACGAAAAACAAAAAACAAAAAAACACCCCAAAGATCATCATGGTTTTGCTGAGTTGAAGAGAGACATTAGAGGTTGGGAAAGGAAAAATGGCTAAGATTTATGGGTGCAAGAGGGAAATAAAGCTGCAAATGTAGAGCTTTTAAGATCTGCAGGAGAGTCCTTGTCAAGTCTTCGGTTTAGTATTGGTCCATATATGTATAAAAAGAAATAATCACTGGAGAGGACTAAGCAGAAAAATTTATGAAGTTCATACATGACTAACGCCATGGAATGGAAACACCTCAAATGCACATGGCATTGAGTAGACTCATCAAACAGTATTACCTGCCTTAGTAGTGGGCATAACTAACTTATCATTAGACTGAAGATATCTTTGCAACTCCCCCTACAAAGCTTCAAATCCTAGTAACTAAACTGCACACTATAAATCCAAGTAAGTGAACTGCATATCCTAGCAAAATTTGGCAATGTATGAAGTAACAGAGCATCCAAAACATAAGAACCTCAAAGTCTAATGTCAAATATTACTCGGCATTCAAAGAATCGGGAAAATAGACTCTATAATGAGGTTAAACATCAGTCAGTAGAAACAAACTTAGGAAGAAAGACCTGTAGGCAAGGACATTAAAACATCTATTATGGATATCTTAAAAATTACAATCAAAAATAAAGAGTAAACCATGAGCATAATGAGAAATGTAAAAAAGACCCAAATATAACTTCTAGACGAGATAAACACAATGTCTGGGGGAAAAAAAACTAGAACGGGATTAACAACACCTTGGACAATGCAGAAGAGATGATCAGTGATATGAAGATATGATAAGGGAAACCACCCAGAATAAAATAGAAAATGAAAAAAAAATGAACAGAACATCAGTGAGCTTTCAGGACGGCATCAAATATCTACCATATATGAAACTTAAGTCCCAGAAATAGAGAAAATGGTGATGAGAAGGGAGTATCAAAAGTATTTTAAGAAATAATGTTAAAATACTTCCCAATTTGGTGAAAAATACAAATGCACAAATGTAATAAGCTCCATGAACATCAAGTAAATAATCTAAAGTCAATCATCAATATACATCATAATTAAATTGCTAAAAAATGGTGATACAAAGAAAAAATTTAAAACAATTTAGAAAGGAATAAAGGCAAAAATGAAAGTAGACTAAATGTTAGAAACTGCAAACCAGAAAAGAGTAAAACATTGTCTTTGAAATACATAAAGGGAAAGAAAACAGGTAAGCATTGGTGAGGATATGAAGATATTGGAATCCTTGCACGCTGTTGGTAGAAATGCAAAATGGTATAGCCACTATAGAAAACAGCACGGAGGTGTCTCAAAAAATTAAAACTAGAATTGCTGTATGATCAAGCAATCCACTTCTGGGTGTGTATCCAAAGAACTGAAATCATGATCCCAAAGAAATAATAGCACTCTTATTTCATTGCAGCATTATTCTCAATAGCAAAGTCATAAAACAACTTAAGTGTCCATTAATGGATACATGATAAACAAAATGTGATGAATATATACAAAGTAATACTATTCAGCCTTCATAAAGAAGGAAATTCTGCAATATCCAATAACATGACTCTATCTTAAAGATATTATGCTCAGTGAAATAAGCTAGTCACAGAAAGACAAATACTGCATGATTTGATTTATATGCAGTATCTAAAATAGTCAAATTTATAAAATCAAAGGGTAGAAAGAGGGAAATTGGGATTTACAATTCAAAGGACATAAAGTTTCAGTCAAGTAAAATGAGTTAGTTCTAGAGATAGACCATACAGCATTGTACTTAAAATCAGCAATAAGTATACATTAAAAAAAAAAAAAAAAACATTTAAAGGGCAAATGTCACATTAGTTTTTCTTAACAAAATAAAATTTTTATTTTTACTTTTTTCATTTATTTCACTTATTGTGTGTATGTCATGCTGGAGATCAAAACCAGGGCCTTACTCATGCTAGGCAAACACTCTACCATAAAGCTACATTCTTTGCCCCACAATAAAATTTTTAAAAAAGAAAAAGTCATTAATCTAGGATTATTTACCCAGCAAAAAATATGCTTTAAAATTGCAGGTGAGATTTTTACAGAAAAACAATAGATGAAAAAATATATAGCTAAGAGCCCTATCTATACTGCATGAAATATTTCAGAAAATTCAGCAAAAGGAAAATGATACTACATGAACAGTTACATCAGCTCAAAGAAGTACACAGTACCAGAAGTGGTCCATCTAGGTGCATATTTAAACAGAAAACATTTTCTTTATTTTATATTCCCTTTAAAACATGTATCACATAGATTGACATGTAAGACAAGTCACAGATCACATGAATACACCACATGTCAGAAATCACAAGCCCACAGTTAACCCCATAAACTGAAAACTTTTCCTCCAAGATCAGGAACAAAACTAGGATACCCACTCACCATTTCTGTTCAACATAGTATAGATATTGTTAGCAATTAGGCAAGGAAAAAAATATGTACAAATTGGAAAGAAATAAGATTGCTCCTGTTTGCAGAATTCATGATCTTATATACAGAAAAATATAAAAAATCCATCAAAAAACTGTTAGAATAAACAAATTTAGTAAAATTGCAGGACACACACAAAAATCAATATATAAAAATCAATATAATTTCCATATTCTAACAACTAACTACCACCTCCTCCCATGAAGAAAACAATTCCATTAATCTATTTTGAGTAGTTTTTTAACTGGTGAGAAATAGGGCTTTAGTTCTATTCTTCTGCATGTGGATATCAATTTTCCCAGTACCATTTATTGAAAAGACTGTCCTCTCTCCAATGAGTGCTCTTAGCACAATTTAAAATGATGTCAAAAAGAGTAGGATATGCCAGGCATGGTGGCGCCTGACTGTAATCCTAGCGGCTTGGGAGAATGAGGCAGAAAGATCCCAAGTTCAAAGCCAGCCTGAGCAAATTAGCAAGGCCCTAACTAATTTAGCGAGACCCTGCCTCAAAATGTTAAAAAATGAAAAGGACTGAGGATGTAGCTCAGTTGTTAAGGGCCCTTGAGATCAATCCCGTGACAAAAAGAAAAAAAGAAAAGAAGAGAAGAGAAAAGAAAAGAAAAAGAAAAGAAAGAAAAGAAAAGAAGAGAAGAGAAGAGGAGAGGAGAGAAGAGAAGAGAAGAGAAGAGAAGAGAAGAGAAAAGAAGAGAAAAGAAAAGGATAGTTAGGAATAAATTTCACCAAGGAGGTAAAATATCTGTACACTTAAAACAGTGATTTAAAAAATTGAAGACACTAGTAAATAGAAAGAGATCCTATGTTCATGGATTAGAAGAATCATTACTGTCCAAATGTTCAAACTATCCAAAGTGATTTACAGATTCAGTGCAAAACTCCTGAAAGTTTTCACAGAAAAAATTTGTATGGCAACAGTATCTCCCCTGACACATCCAAATTCATATGCCAAAGTGTTAATCCCTAGAGCCTAAAAATATATCTTGATATTTTGGGAGATAACATCTTATATACATAATTAAATTGAAATGTGATAATTGAGGTGCATCCTCATCCAATATGATTAGTGTCCTTGTAAGATACTAATGAAGAGATGAAGACACAGTTACACACAGAGGGAAGACTATGTGAACATACAAAAAAAAAAAAAAAAAAAAAAACAAAAACAAAACACAAAGGGAGACCCATAGAAAAAAAAAAAAAAAAAAAAAAAAAAAAAGCCATCTACAAGCCTAAGAGGGAGACCTTAGGAAAAACAAACAAAAAGAGAAAAACCCTGCTAACACCTTGATCTTTGACTTCAAGCCTCCAGAGTAAGAGAAATAAGTTCATGTTGTTTAAGCCACCCAGTCCAAGGTACTTGTCATGGCCATTCCAGTAAACTCATACAAAAATATATTTGATATCATTGGTTATAAGAAAAATTCAAATTCAAACAGACTAGATTGCTCAAAATTAAAAGATCATGTTGGCATGGAGGTAGAGCAATGGGAATTTTCATGCATTGCTGATACACCCACTTTGAAAAACATTTTGGCAATTTGTTATAACATTAAATGTACACTCACCATACAACCAGCAATTCCGCTCTCAGATATTGACAAGAGAGAAATGAAAACATATGTTCATTGGAAGAGTTGTACTTAACTATTCATAGCAGATTAATGGATAACAGTTCCCAAACAGAAATAATCAAAACATCACCTGGGGAATGGATAAACAAATTGAAGTATACCTATAGAATGAATCTCTAATCAACTGTAAAAGAGAAACATTACTGAGATGTAGGGCTAAACCTCTAAATCATTAACCTGAATTAAAGAACCAAACTACATACCCTGTTTCTGTTTACATACAATTCTAGAAAAAGCACAACTTTAGTGACAGAAAGTAGATCAATGGTGGCCAGGAGCCAGTGGTGTGGACAGAAGATTGACTATAAAGTGACACAAGAGCCTTAAGCTTGATACAAATATTCTAGATAATGATTTTTAATGGTGATTATACAATTGCATATATTTTTCAAAACTCCAATTGTACAATTAATTGATGAATTGTCATATGCAAATCATACTCAGACAAAAGGATTTAAAAATTCGGATTTACAAAGCATTTTGCTGGCATGAAAAAATCTTATATAATGGTAAGCAAAGAAATCAATAACTATGTAAAAGACACTGAAAATGACAAATTATAAAATAGTAACTGTACTTTTCAGTTAGTGTTGTACTGGATGATATTTTTATTGTGATACTCTTCAGTATTCCAAATTTTCATGGTAATTTTTTTTCATTTTATTAAAAGAAAAAATAATCTTAAAAACTATCTTGATTCCTTTTTAAATTTCAGTGACCACCTAAAATAATAGAGTAGCAATAGAGTAAAAGTATACACACATGGAAATAAGATCACATTCTCTCACCAACTCCAGAATAACCATGAAGTTGAATTTGACAAATTCATCCAGAATCTAAGACCAATAGCAAAAGACCATTATCTCCTGCCATTAAGATGGTCTTTTTTCTATAGGCTTTGCTGCTGCCATTGCTAATCCACCACCCGCCATTTATGGGATGTTTTTCTCTATCACAAGGCCTCTATGAAGTCTTGCTTCTGTTTCCTTGGTATTTTCATGTTGTCTTCTCTGTGTGTTCCTCATAATCTCAAAATCAATCTCTTGAAAGATGGAATCCGATCAGCTCAGCTCCCTATCATTCGTTGTGATTATAAAATACATCATAAACATTTTTTTCTTGGAGAGGAAGAGACTAATCTGATTCCCCTTGAATATGGGCTGTAATGAGTAACTTGCTTCTAACAGATCCAATACTGTACCTGAATGTGTGCTTCTGAACCTGGGTCTTAAAATGCATTACCACTTTTCTCCTGTTGTCTTTCTCTTCAATCACCTGCTTTGAGGAAAGCCAGTCACCATGTCATTATAGTACTCAAGCAGTACTATGGAGCAGCCCATGTGGAGAGGAACTAAAGCTTCCTGCCAATGGCCAGCAAGGAGCAGAGGCTTCCTGTTGTGGGTTGTGGGAGCCATCTTTGAAATGGATGATCCAGTTTCAAGCAAGCCTCAGATGACTGCAACTGCAAGCCAGAGAAGCTGCTCCTTTCCTAACATCCAAAAGTATAAGATAATAAAGAACTATTTTCAGATAGCAAATTTGGGGGTAATTTTTTAAACAATACTGCCCGCTTTGAAGGAAATCTGTATCCTAACTTCCTCAGAAACTGCTTAGGATATCCAGACATAAAAAAGGTAACATACTTGTAAAATAAAAAATAATTAAAAAAAAAAAAGTTAACACACAAACATCCTCTTGAGAAGCATTCAGGATTTGGAAATTTACCTACAAGTGGACTTTTAGAAAACTGGGATATCTTTATTAGGCAATACAGTTGAAAAAAATTCTGAATTAAAAAAATTGGTACTATTATTTTAGGAAAATAGTCAACCTTCTATGACTAGCTTAAAAAATCAGAAGTAACAGGACTCCAGACAAACAAATTAGCTTTATAAGGAGGTTCACGAGAAGCCTAAGTTTCCTGAGAGCTGATTTCTAAACTATGTTAATTTGGATTTCTAGGTTTGCCATGGTTCACCCCAGCTATATTAGACATGGGTAACCCTCTACACCTGTGCCAGAGTTTGGATTCCTAGTTTCCTTGGGAAAGTGATCCAAGAAAAAGAGAACAAGCCTCTACTCCTCGCTAGCCATTCCCTTCCACCTGGGCCGCTGCATGGGAACAGCTTGAGCACCATTTATGACATGGTGACTGTCTTTCCTTCAAGCAAGTGATCTAAAAGAAAGTAATTTAGCCTTTCCAATTCTCTTATGTACAGTAATTATTAATCTTGTTTTGGCCAAATAAAGCTTTGAAGATCTAGAATCTTTCTCCTGATAAATATTGACAGCAACAAGTTTTAAAAAAGACATCCCTGCTTCCCTTCAAAAATATTTCCTACCTGGAAATTGTGCATTGTTAAACTTGAATAATTCTAACAAAGTCCAAATAACTCATGGATTTCTGGCACTTTTTAATTTGAAGATTTTGAACTGTATGACTTACTATTCAATTGCAAATATTAACTACTGCTTTATAAATGAAATATTTCCTTTTTCACTTAGTGTTTTCCTTTCTGTTCCCAAGGAAACAGAGAATCCAAACTCTAATCTGGGTGTGGAAACTTTCCCATATCTAATGCAGCTAGTTTATGTAACCTGCCATCACACATTTATTTGGTATGATTTCTGAATACTTGGTGTTAAACATTAACTCCTAGTGTTGCTCGCCTAGGGAGACAATTTTAAAGGACTCCTCCTGATCAGTTCACCACCTTTTTCTGTACATTCAGCTTTCTCTTTAATGAACCTTGGCATATCAGAAAAGTAACTCAGGATGAAAGGGCACATTGATCCCAGATCAGCAGTATCATTTTCACAAACAGACCACTCTGTTTTGTCATTTATAAAGTGATATATAGACATCACAGGAGTATACAGATTATCTGATTTTATTGTATTTAACTGATGGCTTCAAACTTCCTGCCCAGTACCCCTAGAGGATTTTATCTACAAGTAGCCACAAAGACACTGTTTCTGTAAGTTAATATTTTTACAAATAAGGGGGAAGGGTGTATAGAAATGAACTTATTAGATACTTAAATTGGATCAATACCTCTTCCATGAAGATTGAGCATATGGAAACATTTCATTTGAGTACTATTGGGAAAAAGGCAGCAGGAGTCAGTTTGGTAGGCTCATTCCTCCCAAAGGAGCCCACACAGGATACTCCTAAAAAGTCACATTAGCTTTAAAAAAACGTGAAAGGGCTGGGGATGTAGCTCAGTTGGTAGAGTGCTTGCCTTGCAAGCACAAGGCCCTGGGTTCAATCCCCAGCACCGCAAAAAAAAAAAAAAAGAAAGAAAAAAAAGTGAAAAATGGTGCTTCCAGATTGACTATTTCTCCTCACTTAAGAGATGGAATTCAGTGAAGCTGTACTGTCTATAGTTCGCCTCTCTGATTGGATGCAAAGAAGATTTCAGAATAATGTCACCTTTGAAATACATAGTAAGGAGAATATTGTGATATTAAATCACAACCATGGGATAGGGTTGTGACTCAGTGGTAGAGCATTTGCCTAGCATGTTGTAATGCACTGGGTTTGATCCTTAGCACCACATAAAAATGAATAAATAAAATAAAGGTGTTGTGTCCATTTACAACTAAAAAAAAAAACACAACCAGCTGCAGCAAGTAGGCAAAATAAAATTTCATAGCATTCTTATTTTTTAAAAGATACATATATATTGAAAATTTCAGCTTCAAAACAAGGAAGCGTGTTCCTTTAGCAGTAGAAGAACATCAAAAAAGAGAAACTGTTACGTAGATAATTGATAGGGGCAAGTGAGGTGAGCATTAAATAACTGACCACCCCCTCCAACCTTCTCTGCAACCTCAACTGCAGGTGGTCAAAAAAAAAGAGCCAGATGCAGTGCTCCACACTTGTAATCCCAGCAACTTGAAAGTCTTAGGCAGAAGGATCACAAGTTCAAGGCCAGTCTCAGCAACTTGACAAGACCCTGCCTCAAAATTTTAAAAAATGAAAACAACCGGGGATGTAGCTCAGTGGTAAAGGGCCTCTGAGTTCAATTCCCAGCACAGGTTGAAAAAAAAAAGTGCATCTAATGTCATAATTCTAGAGAATAGCAGCCAAAGATAATTAAAACAATTCTTCAGCAATTTATGACCATGTATAATCACATTCTTTTCTCCTAAATGATTTTTGCATGATGGTACTTATTTCTTATTAAGGTGAAATACCACTCATCTTGCAACAGATGTGAGATTATCCTTATTTAACACTTTTCTCTGACATTGGTATTTTAACATTGATTAAACCAGATGGAAGGCAACACTTTTTAAAATTTCTTTTTAAAAAAACTAAGGAGGCGGGAGAGGAAATAAAGCATATGCACAACCAGGTACTCCCAGATTCTAGTTGCCATAACAACTTGAGTCTGTTGCCATCATTAAATCATGCTTTGATCATGCTTATGGGTTTTGCGTGTGTAACGGTACAGGATTCATTTATTTCATTTAGTTATTTTCTACTGAAGAGATTCTTCTACCTTTGAAAATAGTTCCTTGTCTGTTTTATTAAACAGAAGCAGAAAAGTACTATAAACTCCCCCTCAAAACTATAAAGCACAAGGGCTCCCCAAAGAAAGCTTGGAAGTATTATATTGCACTTTCATAGGCTCCTAATGATATCTTTAAAGGGCATTTTGTTTCCATGAAAATTAAATACTTCTGGTAGTCCTACAATGAAAGAATTATCCATGTATTTTTCCCTGTTTCAATAGGCCAATTCAAAATATTGTTTATGATAACACCACCAAAACCTACTGCGGGAAAATGCCTCCCCTCTGCCTCCTTCACCTATTGTTTCCTCTCTGGATCTGAACACATCTGGAGAACAGTGAAGTCAGTGGGAAGTGAGAGAAGCTGGTATCAAAGCCACTTGCTTCCTAGCAACCACAGTGGGGGGGGGGGATAGACTCATTTGTCAAGTGTCCCCAAAGCAGGAAGTCA
Organism: Glaucomys volans; assembly: GCA_020662805.1. Classification (NCBI taxonomy): domain Eukaryota; kingdom Metazoa; phylum Chordata; class Mammalia; order Rodentia; family Sciuridae; genus Glaucomys; species Glaucomys volans. Next base: position 78,507 of record JAJEJO010002597.1, read on the forward strand.
GGAGGCCCGTGGGAATGATAATGGCGCATTCAAGGTGCAAAATATAAGTTAACATTTACCTGCCCACCGTGGAATATTCAATGCCCTCTCTCCACAGCTTTCCCCGACTTGAAAAGGGGTCCCAGGAACTACAATGGCCCAGGGCAGAGGGCTGCTCCTCACATTCTTGTGTTAAAGCACCAGTGTGTGTGGGGGGGGGGGGGGGGTGTGCGCGTGAGCGCGCGTGCACGTGCCCAATTCATCACATGATATTCCTGTAAAATATAATAGGAATCAATTATTTAGAAAAATAAAAATGTAAAGACATACAAACCCAAATTTTAATTATTAAAGTCAACCAAAATCTTCCTGATTCATTTCTCAATGTTTCTGAGCACTTAACTCTCAATCTCAGTACAGTTGCCTCATAGGAGCCAGAGAGAGCAGAGAGCACCAGAGTGAAGAACCCCATTAAAAAGGGCAGAGGTTCTCCAATGTGTTGGGTTTCAGGATCAGCTGAAGAGTGCTGTCAAAAGCAAATCCCTAAGCCAGGCCCTCAGGAAGACTGACTGAGTGCATCTGGGCTAGGGTTGGAGCTCTGCTTGTTCTGGTAAGCTCACAGGTGTCACCAATGTGCCGGGGGCAGGTCCACGGAAGACGTACTTACTACCTGGTACCCATGGTCTAATGCTCTCACTGAAAAAATTCAGTACACAAAACCATAAAAGTTCTGAGGTCTGGGGCAGGACAAAATTTTGCCCGGTAGGAGAGTCAGAGATCTAAGACTTTAATTTCTCTCATGGTTCTTCATCGTTTTTAACACTAAAGATAAATAACTCTTCAAGACACTGCCAAAGGTGAGGGGAAAGTCCATATTAAATAGTATGGTTCTGGAAACATTCCGTCTTTAATTGATTTTATTTAAACCTGATGTGAGTTTTCAAGATGAAGCAGCATCCAAAAGACAAGCAGTAAAGAGAATACATTCTTAGACTTACTAGAAGTGTAGTGCATTTATATTACCTATTTAAAAGAAAGCAAAACACAAAGTTATCTGACTCGTGTTCAGGAATGCAGTTTTCCATTTTTGCATTTTTCTCTGCATGAACCAAATTCTCCAAGCTTCTCAGTACTGTTGTGCCCAAGTCTCAGAATTATTCGTTGTTCACACCAGTGTCTTGTTGCACGGCTTTGATGTCACCTGTGGGAACACACTCTGCTGCACAAAGGTGGATGCTTCACTGCACGACATGTCTATGTGGTCCTTGGGATTCTAAGACAAATCTGTAGTTTATAGGCCATTCCTGTGGGCCAGGATGCTGATTTTGACAGCTGTGTGTATATATACATAGTCATGTTTGTCTGTTTCCCCAAAGTTATCAATTAAGTGCTTTTGTAGCTTCTTTTGGAGATGGGTGGGGATGTATATAACTGGGAGGAAAAAGTTATCTGTACTTAAAGGTTCTTATTAGGTTCCTCTATGGAAGGGTCACTTTTTTTTATAAGTTTACTTTTTACCTACTCTATTCTTTTGGGGGGAAAAAATGCATCTAGGAAAACATAGTTTAAATACTGTATATAAGATAATGAAAGTTAGTAATGCCCATGATCTAATAAAGTTTGTAAAGTGTAAAGTAAAAACATAAAAGATCTGCCTCATTCTCCGATTTTACCAGTGTTTCTTTATACTATGCCACTTCTCAATATGGGCTGCATGGTCAGGTATCAGGGGTTGTGGGTAGACACAAACCTGCAAGTGCTGAGGCCCTCATCTCTTGCTTTCCTGCTTTCATTCCTTTAGCTTAAGATGGTTTCTCCTCCCTTCATCCCAATTCCTCTTCCTTGCTCTTATTCATTCATTCAGCAATGTTTCTGAACTACCTAACTGACAAGATTTGTATCTGAGATATAAATGGGATAATGCATTTAAAGGGCTTGGTAAGAATTGTAGCACATGGCAAGCACTTGAGGGTGATGTTGACATTGATCATGTTGACAAGGATAATGAGGTTACAGAACGATGAGAATATCTAACACTTTGTTTTATAACTACTGATTCTGAAGTCTCCTCAATTAGACAGTGAGATTTCATCATAAGAACTGGGCTTTTCGCATCAATATTTTCATTTCCTAATGAGGTGTCTAGGTTAGAGTAAGGTCTTAAAGGTGTTCGAGAGAGCAGTAAGAATCTGAAGCGGTCATGACATCCAACTATATCTAATCTATCCTTTTTCCATTATGCCATGTTGTATTTTTTTTTTAAATGTCCCTTTTTCCAGTCTCCCTATTAGACTTGAAAAAACACAAAGAAACTCCCTTTCTGTCATTTTAAATGACCCATGGTCAAAGCAACTAATTTATTTGCTGCTTAACTTGCTGGATTATTTCAGACCTGATAGAAATGGCTAAGGAGTCATCCTTCACGTAAATGAAAGTGGGGTGGCAGAGTAGAGGTCCCTCACTCAGGTCTTCCCTTAGAAAGAACAAGCCCTTCAGCTGTAAAGAGCTCAGCTTCAGGATCTGTCTCAGCTTTCAACTCAAGGCCAGGTCTCCTGAGGCAGCCCCCAAGTCAATGACTGGACATCACAGAGTACTAGAGTACTATCTCCTCCTCTTTAGGACTGCTTTGATGGGAGTCCATACTCCAGAGCTTCCATGAAGTTGGCTGAGACTTTTTCTGATCTAATCAAGGCAAGAGACTCTTGCTCCAAATCCTGCTTTCTCCCATTCCTACAATATCACAGCAACATGAACATGTGAGATAATGCTTTTTGCTTTCTCAGTGGGAAATTAAGCACAGAGTAACCTGAGGTCTGGGTAAGAAATAAGCAAACAAAACTTGAAAAGGATATGAACAAGCCCTGCAGAGCACCTCCCTCCTTTATCTGAGACTAGGCACAGAGGGTCTTAACTGTGTCTCCCACCTGCTGAGGCACTCCATGCCTTACTCCAGAAGTGTGGCTGTCACTGCTGCCTTTGAACTTGGTAGTTTCTACCTTCATTTTTCTCCATTGTATATGTTCCTGATGCTTTCAGACTCTGGGACTGACATTCCTAAGTGAATTCATCTTGTTTGAATTCAGAGAGCCACCATAGTCTGTGGGTGAGTGAAGGCAATGTTAGGTGCCTTCTGCAGTATTAAACAGCTGAGAGTAGGAAGACTTAGCCAAGCCTTCTTTTTTAAATGTAGACAAAATCTATAGCTACGTCAACATAGGAAAAGATAAATTTATTCCAACAACAACAGTAAATTAGGAGGGAGTTTGGTGCCAAATCTTAGTCTCTTTTGGCACCTCCAATACCTTTGACTATGACACAAAACTAGGAACTCACTTCCTTGATAAAAGAAGTCCTATCATTGTTAGAATGAAGAGTGACCTTAGGCATTTGTTCTAGTAACTATCATCCTTGCATTATAATTAATGTTTTCCTATTAATCATGTGTTTATACAAGCATCACAGTTTGCTGTATTTAAAAAAATTCACTCATAGTAGTTAATTTTATTTTTTGCTTTTCTATAAATAAAATGCCTTAGCAGTTCTGCCTCAAAAGGGGAAGCTTCAGTAAAATAAATACATATATGCAAATAAATAGAATTAAATTTGTTTGGTTTTTCAAAGCGGAATTTTTACCGGGTATGGTGGCTCATGCCTATAATCCCAGTGGCTCAAGAAGTTGAGGCAGGGGGAAGATCCCAAGTTCAAAGTCAGCCTCAGCAAGTTAGCAAGGTCCTAAGCAACTTAATGAGAACCTGTCTCAAAATAAATTTTTTTATAAATAAAGGGCTGAGGATGTGCTCAGTGACTAAGTGCCCCTGGGTTCAATCCCTGCTCCCCCCCAAAAAAAAGTCAAAGCTGATTTCTTGACTTAAGCAACACCATTTGGAAGAGTACCTACCTGTCTATCTAAAACTTTCCCATGTTATAGCAGATAAAAATTCCCGGTGTGGGGAGAGTAGACAAAATTAGAGAGGTCAGTATATTTTGCCAATAGAGGCATTTCAATTTCAAAGATAAGGAAAGAGTGATAAAAGGAAACTTATGCACTTGAATATAAAATATAGAAACAATCAGAAATTTGTGTAGAATGTCAGAGATTCAGGGGCACTAAAATCCCTTCAGATTGTAAGTTTGTGATTCTCTTTTGAAAAGAAGTGATCCTTAACATGTGAGTTAGCTATTGCTGTGTAACAACCTCCCCCTCACTTTCAAAATACCCTTGCCCATAAATATGTGCAACAATTTTACATAAATTTCAAAAAGTAACCATTTAGGTAGCTCATGATTTTGTGGATCAGAAATTCAGACTGAGGTCAGCTGGATGTAGCTCAGCTCAACTACACACCCTCACTCGGCTGGGATGGGGAAAGGATTTGCCAATGTTGAATGGTTGCTTCTCATGTGTGGGACCTCAGCTAGGACAATGGAGTTGACACAGCCCAGAAGTACATAGTCTGTCACTGACCTACAAGCTAACACTGGTGTGATCCCAGAGTGAATAGCATGGAGAAAGGGTCCCTGAGAGAGAGCAAAGGTGAAGTGTGCAGGCTTCTTGGGTCTAGTACTGAAGATGAAAATCTATTATTTCCACAGTATCTATAGACCACTATAAGTTATGAAGCTAGTTCCAATTCAAGAAGATAGTAGAGCTGGGCATGGTAGCACATACCTGTAATCCCAGCAACTCAGGAAGCTAAAGCAGGAGAATTGCAATTTCACGGCCCACCTGGGAAACTTAGTGAGACCCTAAGCAATATAGCCAGACATAAAATAAAATACATAAAATAAAATAAAATAAAAGTGTCTCAAAATAAAAATTCAAAAGGACTAGAGATATAGTTCAGTAGTAAAACATCCCAATACCCCCCTCCACCAAAAAAAAAGACAATAGAGTTTCCTTCTTTGATGAGAGACATTGAAAAGTCATGTTTCATGTTTAAAAAGCAGGCCAGAGAAGTGAAGAGTGAAAATCAGAATAAATTTAACACCATCCACCTCCATTTACAATGCTATACCTAAACTGTAAATGTGGCTATAGATAAATAGAAAACTTGCATTTAGGGAGCACCATGTTGTAGGAAGTAGCATGGATTCTTCCTATGAGTTCGATTATCAACTTTGTAGTTAGTTTAATACTTCCTCAAGTGCCATCTGTAATGCCTTCTCTCCCTGATAGCTACAAGGCACCTTCTAGATAATCCTGAAACCAAAATTCTATCCCTTCTCTGACATTCACAGGACCTAGGTATCTTACTCCTCTGTTTGGATGAGCCTCACATTCATGGACACATTCTTGGTGCACTGTGACCCACTACAATAGCAGATATGTGTCTCTGTTCAGAGGGGAAAAGATTACTGTGGCAATTTCAATACTCTGGGGGAGTTACAGGCCCCTTCAAGAAGCTGACAAAATTTAGGGGCCCTCTAAAGATAGACCAACACTCATTCACACAAAATTTTGTACAGAATTTCAAGAGGTCCATCGGCCTTCTAAAGCCCATCTGTGAACCATCCTGGAGCCTATGGACCTCATTTAGAGGATTCTATTGTAGATTATTGACATAAATGCTCAGGCAGCAAGCTAATCAGAAGCACCAGGAGAGCACATGGAAGCAGCCAAAGGTATCCTGAAGGCACAGTTGAGTTCCAACTTCTTGAATGATTAATATTCAGACATTATTTATTCTGGGAGAGACAAGGCTCTGGATTTTTTTCCCAAATGCAAAAGAACAGAAACAATCTCATAAGTGCAGATTCCGTGATCACTTGCAGAATCAGCATCTGTGATCCTAACAACAGAGCAATCCCTCAGTTGAGGAAGTAGAACCTGATGTTCTTTGAGCAGTGACCATCTCAATGTAAGGCACTGCTTCTGTTAAAAAGCTTCACTGATATATGTACCAAAGAAATAAATAATGTCAGAGGGTTGCTTCAAAATAATCCAGTTTGGGAAGTACTGGATGAAACAGAATTGGTCATGAGCCTATAATTATTGGAGCTGAATGATGAATGCATAAGGGGTTTTACATGCACTCTCCCTTTGTAATAGGAAATTACAAAGAAGGAGACTTCAAAGTTTTTCTCAAAGGGGAAGTCGGTCCAGGTGGAATAGAGGAGCAGACACATGCTCTTCTTTGCAACCACTCTGAAATGAAGGGATTTTCAGAGTCCTACTTTATTCCCTTCTACACAACCACTGGATCTCTTTGGTTCCCTTATATCATGGTAAAAGATCCTCTGCCGAGTTTTTCATTGATTCAAGGAGGTTATGAAAAATGGCTTCAGGATGGTAAAACAAATACGAACTCTTGGATGAACCACAGCATATGTCCCATGGTCCCTGGGGGTCTCCCACCCCTGCTGCAGGGCTGCCTGAGGATGAGATGGAGTTCCCCAGAAACATTGCTAGGAAGGCTTTGTTCTTTAAAATCAGCTTCTCACACTGCCCACGGAGTTGCCTGTACTGTAGACCCAGCCAATTAGGACAGCAGGGAAAACAATCGTTAGTTGATTAGCGCTGGTCAGCCTGTCAGTGAAGCAGAGCCTCAGTTTCCTCAACTTCACTAGGAAGGAAAAGTCCAGACAGGTCTGCCTGACAGGTTATTTCAAACCACAAATTAAACAATTTAACCAGACAAATACATCGCCTGTGTGTAAATTCAAAAGGAAATTGTTTCAAATTGCGTTTGATAGAGTTGCCCCAAGGGCCTGTGAGGGCACAGTTCTCCCTTCAGCCCACTCGGGCCTCCTCCAGAGCAATTCTGCTTAACACTGTTCTTTATTCAGGGTTTTGTAGAGAATTTCATTTGAAAAGAGGGTTCCATTGCTAACAAAATAATTGATGACTACTGTTTTAATTTGTATGTTAAAGATAAGGAAAAAGGTTGGGAGCTACTGTCAAGGAAATAGCAATTATGAGATAAAACATCTCTGGAATTATGAACCATGTCAATAGAAAACTTAGATTTGAGATATGTCACAAATTATATAGATATTATATATACATGTTATATATGTATATATGTTACACACAGTATGCCTATATTTGCAATATATATGTTTCAATGAAGAATTTTTCAAGGATGCATCTGTTAAGGAATGCCAGGTAGGATAGAGTTTCCCAAAAGAGGGTGATCAGTGAAAAAGCAGCAGCATTCCGGAACCAGAGTAAGAATCCAAAGACCTGGGTGTGAATCCTACTTAGTACCAGTGTGACTGCAGACAAACCGTTCTATGGGTTGAGCCCAATTCCCTCAACTGTGATCTATGTAAAATCATACTTGCCTTGCTGTGATGATTAAATGAAAAATTTAAATGCCAGGTATTCCCATAAAAGACTTTTAAAATAAACTCCTAGTGAAGAGTTATGGAAAATAATATTCCTATAAAATAACTCCCCAAGAAAATGGACAGTGTGTCTGGAGAAGTGGGAAAAGAAACTGGCAAAACATTAAACCTCTCCCAGTGCATTCCCGAAACAAGGAGCCCTAAAGGAAAAGGGCGGATATGGAATGCTAGGCCCTAAACCTTAACCTTCCCCATGTCAACCTAGTCCTGAATGACACTGGGCAAGATTTGAATACTCATCCTTCGCTGTCTAATTTTAACCTGTACAGCTAGCCCCTGATAGTCGAAACTGTATGTACACAATGATTACATCATCCTCCTCATACCCTATAAAACCAGAATGCCCCCTGTAACTGGGCCATTTTCCCATCCGGAAAGTGGACCGAAATGACACCCAAGTCTGTGAAGGAATAAAGGCACCTCTGACTCTGTTGAGGTCTGTCTCCCGTTTTCCTTTTTGCAATTACACCTACGATAACTTTGCTCCTCCTGAGATTATACTATGCTTCTTTTTTTAAATAACAAGAATTATGTAGCCATTCATGTCTTCCATTTTGCTTCACCTGCCAGAAAATTCAGAATACAATTTGAAGCTCGACTATAAAAACCTGACTGATACAGTCTGTGAACTTTTCTCCTTCCTTTCCCTGAATTTTTGTCTTTATTTAAATTCCCCCATCTCAATTTCAAATTCATTATCCATTTAACATGTCTACTCTTTTCTAAACAGTTACCAAACCTTTGTGGAGCCAGGGAGGAAGGTAGAAAGAATGAAGCAGCAGAGAGAAGTAGTGGAAGGAGGACAACTAGGAAGAATGGAGCTAGCATACTTTTTTCTTGAAAAGCCCAAGATACAGTTGTAAAAATAAAACTGTATGGTATGTTGAATCTAGTCATTCATGGCTTCTGGAAACCACGTATTGGCATGTTTAATTAATAGTATTTTATATCTGCAGAGTACCTTTATTTTCCCAGATACCCTGTCCATGATGTTGAAGCCAAAATTACAAGTGATCAGGTTGAATTGAGGAAATGGAGGACAGTTTGGATCTGGGAAGTTGGAGACCACCTCTGAGAGATTGGAATGTCAGTGTCTCCAGAGCCCTTTTGATCACCAAAGTTACCTGCCTATACTACACCTCCCAAAAGGCTACAGGCAGGGAATTGCTAATTAATGCCTCCTGGGCTGTTACCTGCCTGGCTCACTCCATTTGGCCCTTCCCCTGCCATCTGCTTCTCACCTTTTTGCCGGTTCACCAGTATCTCCTGGGCCTAGTTAACTAGGCAGAAAGGAGAGAAATAAGGGGGCTTGGGGAGCAGGAGAACAAAGGAAACTTTAATCTATAAAAAGGGCAGGGGCTCTCACTTCTTGGGATACCTGAATAGCAGCCATGGCCCCCTTCTCCCTCCCTCCCTCCCAGGTTTAAATAAAACCTGCTCTATGTGCTTGCCTAGGCAGGCTTCTCTAATGTTCAAACTTCAACATTCGAGGAAGCAGAACTTGTCACCGATAAACTGCAGTATCAATGTGAGGTTGTGACATCATGAAATGTCTTTCTGACATTTTCTGGAAGTTCCTGGTGAGAACTGAAAAGAGCCCAGTCTATCTCCTTTGTCTCTAACCCTCTCCTTTTTATCATAGTTTGGGTTATTAAATATAATACACTGGAGCTTTGCTATAACAACCAATCTTTGCCACCAGCCACATAATTTATTTATGTACCTAGAAATATTCCTGTAAAACATCTATGTCTATAGATGGATAGATAAATGGTAAGTGATAGCCGAAAGAAAAATAGTCTAGACCTCAGAGGAATCTAATAATTCAAACTTACTACAGACAGCCTGAAGATAGTTAACATATATAGTATTGATTATGTCAAGATTTAGTACTCTGGAAAAACCTCATAAAAAACAACATTTTGCTATCACAGGGGTTTGAGAAAGAGAGGCAATTAAAATGCAAAAAATACTAGCCTTGCTCATATTGAATTTTATAAATATTTCCAGGAATAATACCATTGTCTCCTACCAATAGATGTTTGGTTACAAATCTAGCTTCTGAAAAAGCAGAGAACACTTTGTATTCATTTTTTTAATATATATATTTTAGTTGTAGATGGACACAATGCCTTTATTTTTTTACTTGTCTATATTTATGTGGTGCTTAGGATTGAACACAGGGCCTCACACGTGTGAGGTAAACGCTCTACCACTGAGCTACAACCCCAGCCCACTTTGCATTCATTTTCTAAGGTGATCTTCCCTGGACAGCACTATGTTCTGGGCTTATCTCCTCATTTTTATAATGTAGCCCCACATGCATTGCCATTGAAGGTGTCACCTATCATACCACGTGACAATTCTGACAAGAAGAGGCTTTGACATTTCTGTAAATAAACTGTTCCTACACAGAAAGGCTAGATTTTTGCTTTGGAAGCATGATGACTATAAATGCACAATACACATTTCTATTTTCCTCTGTTCTTTCTCTTCTCACTCTATTCTTTACATGGGTGATCTCACTTTTCCCCAAAGTTTCAAAGATTGCTTTTATGCTATAACTTCAAAATTTACAGCCTTATCCTTATTTCTCTCCTGAATCCTAAGCCCAGAATTTCAAGCTATCCAAAGAACACTCAACTTGGGTATTCTTAGTATTTGTTGGAAGACAAATTCCTCCTCCTTTCTATATCCTATCTCCAACTAATCTATTAGGTAAATCATGGTTAGAAATGTATCCCATGCCCTATTCGCTTACTTTCAAGATAGTCCAACTATCTTACAGACTTGAATAACATGAAGAAGTTGATAGAAGGGGCAAGAGAGACTCCATAGTCTACATCTTGCAGATGGCTATTCTTCCTCCCTTCTCTATGCCTGCAAAGATTTTTGTCCATGCCTCTATTGCAGAACTTGGCTTGCCAGTGTGTGACCAGTTGATTAATGTCTCTGAGATGAACTTGAACATCTTAAATTGTGTTTCCTAGGCACCTCACCCTAGTCCTGGCCCTGATGGCAAACTTACGACCTGCTCATATAAACTAATAGTCACTGTGAAAGTATCCCATGGCAAATTGGTAGATCCTTAGAGACCAGGATCCTCTCTGACAGCAAATTAAATATATTATAGGACATGGGTGGATACCTTCTATTAAAGAGGGCACTTCAGAAATTAATTATCATTTTAGATATGTTGGTAATAATCACCATAAATACAGGAATAATAAAAATTAAAGTAAATAAGTGTATTTATACAATACAAGTAAAGGTATACACAAGGACAGACAATATGGAATAGTGATTAGGGTAAAGGCCTATAATGCTCTGCCATTTGCTAGTATGTGGCCTTGAAGTATCATTTATTCTTTCTCTGCCTTAGCAGTTTCCTCATATGGAAAAAGGCAATAAAAATAATAATAATAATAATAATAATAATAGCACTTATCTTATAGGAATTTTGTGAACTTTGAGTTAATATATGTAAAAAGTTTAAAACAGTGCAAATAGTTAAACAATATTAGCTCTTGTCATTATTCTTCAATTATTCTAACTCTTCTCAATGTGTCCTCTTATAAAGAATGATAGCTAGAATCCAAAGTGTCTTAATCTGAGGTCTGGGAGGACCTTTAGATATTTTTTATTAATAAGGACGTTAACTGAGATGCTTATACAACTGCCCTCAGGACATCCCCTGGGGAATCTTTGAAGCTACCATGTTCCTGAGTCATTCTCCTTCCATCCTTGATCTTCTATTCTGGAGTTTCTTATCACAATTAGTGGTAATAATATCTATTTGTTTTTACTCACATTGCCCAGTTTTAATCCAGTGCTTTGCAACCGGTTGTGTGTGTGTGTGTGTGTGTGTGTGTGTGAGAGAGAGTGTTTAGCAATTTTCTCAACTAAAATATAAGTTCTGATCAGGGCACAACTGTACTTGTTGCTGTATTTTCAGCACCTCGCAGCACAACACACATGGAAATATTTTTGAACAAATGAATGAATGATGGATGAATTCTCAACTGCTCTCATTTCTTGCCTCTTACCATCAATTGATACAAATTCTGTCAACTCAGTCTCCTGAATATCTTTCACACATCATGTTCTGTTCACACCACCACGATCCCTTCTCAAGCCATCATCGTTTCCCACTTGTATAACTAAAATGACATTTACTTGCCCTCCTTCCTCAAGCCTCCCATTTCCCCCAAAACAGTCTTCTAAGTGGAGCCAGAATGCTGTTATGAATATGGGGATCCATTAGACTGCTCCCTTGCTTAAAATATTTCAAAACAATACCAAAAATTTTATATACTATATGATTTCATTTTTATAACATTCTTAAAATTACAAAACTGAAGAGAATGAGAACAGATTTAGTAGCTGGTCAGAGGTGGGGGAAGCTCAGCTATAAGGTGGTGACTCCAGAGATTTCCTTCGTGGTGATGGAACAGTTCTGCTTCTTGGTTGGTTACATGGATTGATAAGCAGGATCAGGTTTCATAGAGCTACATGAGTGCACATGTATGCAAATGCACACCATTAGCGAATGTAAAAACTGGCCTATGGAGCCGGGGTGTAGCTCAGTGATAAAACTCTTGATTAGCAGAGAAGAGATCCTGGGTTCAATCTTCAGCACTGAAAAAAAAAAAAAAAAAAAAAGGTCTAAACTGAGTAAAGTCAATAGTGAATGTCAGTCTCCTGCTTTTGATATTGTGATCTAACCACATGAGATTTCACACTAGAAAAGGCTGGATAAAGTACTCATGGGCCTCTGTGTACCATTTCTGCAATTTTTTATTGTTTTAAAAATATTTTTTTAAAATATTTCAAGGAATTGCTATCTCCCTGAGAAAAAATTCCAATCACATCATCACAATTCACAAATCTTTCAAGTATCTGGCCTCAAATTGTACCTCTAGCCCCATCTCCTGCCATTTGAGTGATCTGGTGTGAGTGAAACAATTCATTTTTTCCTGTTGTTTTGTGGTTCTACAGCTTCAAAATATGATCTTTTCAAATGAGTATGCGAAAACGAAAATAAATAACATATTCTCAGTTGCTGCCTCAGTTAGGTCTCACTGCATAGCAAACCACCTCAACCTCAGAATCTTAGAACAATCACCTTTTAATATCATGCATGACTCGCTGAGCTCATCTGTAGTGAGGTAGGGTCAGTGTTTGGTGTTCAGTCAGTTGGAGGCTTGTCTTAACAGTCTAACCTGACTTTAACGTATACCACTAAGCTCTCCCACATGGGATCTTGCCCTTTAGCAAACTATTAGCCCAGCAATGGTAGAGTTTCAAAATAGGAAGGAAGTGTTTAAGGCTTAAACTCAATCTGATGCAGAGACTTTCACCAAATTGTATTGACTAAAGCATGTCATGAGGTCAATTCATTTTCCAGGGGGTGAAGAAATTGGTGCCTCTCTTGATGGGAGAAGCCACCACAACCACATTGTAAAAGACATAGACAAAGTGTGAAAAATTGGTGCAATGAAATAATCTGCTAAAACCCCTAATATAAATCATCAGAATCTGAATAATGCATTTCCCATTATAATACAAAATGCTAAAGTTCTGAGTAAGATTGCAAACATATTTCTAACCTAAATTCAATATTTTGAAAGCCTTCATTGAATTCACCAATGGAAAATCACCATCTTTTACTGACAAATTTTTTCTTTAATCCCTCTAAATTTATGCTTTGGGCGAGTTTTTAAAAATCTGCTACTTGCTTCTTCAGCCCCTCTTGTAGGTTTAATTTCCTTTTTATTTCTTGTTCACTCTCAGTCTTAATGAAGCCACTTAGCATTCAAGCAGCAGCAGCCCATTCCCAGGGAGATGCACTGTTTAATATTAATGTTTCACCCCAAATGAAGCAACGCCCTGGTGCCTGCACATTCATTCAATGAGAAATTCTAATCCTCAGAGAGATGCAGGTAAGAGTGACGCTGCTGCCCTCATTTCTTCCTTAGGGTGCAGGAGACTGAAGCGGGGAGCTGCCAGATGGAAGTGGGGAATTTGATCCTGCTGCCTGAGTCAATATGAGCTACAAAACTCTAATCATCCAAGTGGGCAGGAAGTCACCTAGGTAATTCAGCTGGTGGGCGCCCATGTGAAAGAGAGAGATAATCATTAATGTCACTCTGGAGATAGGAAGGTCTTTGAGGACAGAAATAGATCCCACTAGCACATTGCATGGAGCCTATGGAAGTGCAGATAGTGATCTTATAAGGGCGGTAGAGCAGGCTTAAATCAAATCCAGCAGCATTTGATTATTTGATAAAATAACTATTTTGTTGTGCTTTGGTCTCTATGAAGTAACATGACTTTAAATTCTGGATGACAAGCCATTCATGCATATTAAAGTAAAAAGCTTTCCCCAAGTAGCATTTACTCTGTGAAATTCTTTATATAAATGTTACAGGTAAAGAGAGAGAAAGAATAAAGTCTGCCTACCAGCTTACCCACCAGACAAAATACCCTGGAAAATAAAACAATGTTGTCTCCCTAAAAGTCTCTTTCAAGGATCAACTTAAGCTCCAAAAAAAGTTAAAGCATATGGATCACATGAAATAGAGTCTGCAGGGACTCTAGTTTGTGTTCATCCACATTCTTCAATGGTAGGCCCACCTGTCCAGGGGGGATACATAGCAAGATACCCAGTGGATGCTTGAAACTAGCCAGAGGACCAAACCTATAATCTTGCCAAACACTTGTCATGCACTAGAGCAGGAATTCCTGCAGTTTCAGGTGTGACAGCAAAACTAGCCCTAATTTCTTTTTCCTCTTCAATTTAATGAATTGAGAAGATTTTTTATTATAGTGGATCCTTGCTTTTTTTCCTTTCCATCTTAAATTGTGAAATTTCACCTTTCACTTATAACTTCTCTTTGGCATATCCAAATCGACAGTATCACTATTCTTGTACTTTGGGGACATTATTAAATAAATAAGGGTCCCTTGAATGCAAGCACTGAGATACCATGACAATCTATCTGCTAATGAATAAGACTAATGAGCAAATAGCATATATGTTGTGGACACAGTGGACAACAGGCTGAATCACCTTCCAGACTGAATGGAGCAGGATGGCATAAAATTTCATCAGGCTACTCAGAATGACACATAATTTAAAACATACAAATAGTTCATTTCTGGAGTTTTTCACCTAACAACTTTGGAACACAGTTGACCATAGGCAACTAAAACCATGAGTAAGGACAGGCTACTGTATTTCCTTTTTTCATTGACTAAAGATAGAATTGTGGCTTCCTAGGGCAATTTTTAATATCTACAAAATCCTCCGAGCTTTAAGTATTGCTATATATTTAAACATGTGGAAAACTGATGTACGTGGAAATCAGAAACCATATTTTACTTCAGTAATTTGATCTCTTTTGGCAGAAAAAGAACACATTTTTCCTTATCCTTATAAGATTTTAATACTCAAATCTTGACAAAACCTACGCTGCTTCTCTTATATGTTAGTACATATGTATTATACAAAGCACCAAGAACTGCAGTAGATGGAGATATTGTATATAGATACATAGGTGAGGATTATGTACTGCTCCTCAGCGTTTCATTAGGGTAAACACATGACAGACACACTAGATTTTTCAAACAAGGGCAAAATGTGATTTATGGGTCTGCCTGTGAACTGGTTATGGATGTCTCACTCCTGGTAGTCAGTCTTATTAGAGGACAAAGTCTCTTCCAAATATGCACAGATTGTACCAGCTTCTAGTCACACAAAAACTGCCCTACACCAAATACTGATAGAACCCTGAATAATTTACAAAGCACTTTCTTCTTCTTTATAAAAGTATCGTGTCCTATGGAACAGCCCTGTGAGGTAGAGGATGGGATGATTGGAGGTACACAATATTCACAAGATCCAGGGTCACTCCAGACCCATTGGTTTGTAAATGGCTAAGCCAGGATTCCAAACTTGGGTGTTTAGACTCCAAATTTAGTATTCTTTCTACTGTTATTATCCTGATAAAAAGGAAAAAAAAAAATCAGCTCCTCCTTGCCCACCCTAACCCTCTGAGAAGAGATTAGAAATTTTAAATTGTGTTAAAATTAAATGGAATTGTCCAAGATGAAAGGCAAAACTTCATTGGAACAGAAATGGTTGTCTAATTATTTTGAATTGTCACTGACATCCTTTGAAGCAAGCAGGATTAGCAGTGTGCCTCACTTTACAAATGAGGAAATAGCCCTGTTAAGAAAGAAGTAGGATGGTTTGCTGACCCTGAGGCCACACCTCAAGACCCTGAGACTCTTTCATGCCAGTTCAGGACCAGGAGACCATTCTATCCTACCTTTGACCAGAGAGCAAATCCCAGCAAGTGCTGGCACAAATTGCTCTGGAAATTAGATAGCAAGACTGTGTTGTGCAGGTTGTAATTCTGCAAGTGATATGTACTGCCTAATAAAGTCAGCTTTCAACTCTCCACTCCTAAAAATCCTTCCCCTTAGGCAAAAATTCTTTTAACTGCGGCTCAAACATTCCATTTCACAATTAGAGTTGAGAACCCGGAGTTAATACCTCTTCTGAGTTGATTTAGTCATAGGATTTGCATTCTGTCCCTTTCTAGAGTCCTTTGGGTACAGGGAAGTCTCTACTACCTCAGATTTTGGTTGAAAATTTAGCAAAAGGTTAAGTAAAATGCCTAATTTTACTTAGCAAGATCAGAAGCACCATAAGTATATAATTCCCTATCTTCCAATTCTATTCCCATCTCCCTTGCCTTTCCTCCTTGAAAATGCCCTCTAGCACAGGGACTGTTCACTGCTACTTAAACTCCATGCTAACATGCCACATAACCTTTGCTCATGTTGGCTGCTTCTCCCTGAAACACCGTTCTCCCTGCTCCTGCTTGCAGACTCCAAGTCCTACCTCTGATGTTCTGATTGAAATTTTTGTATAGCTTCTCCCATGTTAAGCCCAACCCTCTGACCCTAATGTCCTTCTACCAATCATATAATGAGAGATACACATTGGGTTAGCTGGTTATATAGCTGCCTATCAGGAAATTCAGAGCTCAATAAATATTTGCTGGATTAAATTGATTAAATTTAGAATTTGTCAAGAGGACTGAGAGTCACTGTAGAGAAAAAGGAACCAAAAAAAAGAGGGGGAGGGGTGGAAGGGAATAGTGGAAGCAAAATATTTGACCTACTTACACTACTGCCTTGAGCCATGTCCAAAGGCATCTTTGGACCTATTTTCATAATTTTCTACAAAGTCCTTGTTTTCAAGACAAAGTGAAATAGTGGTCATAACACAACAAAGAATACACATAAGGGTGTTTACCAGGATGCTTAAAATTCTCTGCATTTTCCAGGGAACAATTTTTCATTCAGTTGAGGGTTCAGTCTGTCTTGTTTTATTTTATCTGCTGAAATGAGTACCTATCAGGAGTCCATTGCTTTGTTTTTGTTTTCTCTTAAAATTTTTAAACAAAAGAAAAAATTTTAAAGCAAAGAAATACTTCTTAGATTAACTGTCTTGCATTATGTTATCTCTGCTATTCCTATATATCATGACAAGTACTGGATAAAATGGAAACAGAATTGAGGCAAAATGACCCAAAAAACAGTCCAACAGGATCTGAGGCCATTGAGGGCAGTGTTTAAGTACATGGGGTAATTCAGAGTCCATGCCATCTGGTTCAAAACTGGCATGATGTTTATAAATTGTGTGATGTTAAGCCTCTTTATGCTTCAATTTTTCTATTATGTAAAATGGGGTAATCATTCCTCTGAACATCAGCATGGTTTGCTCCCTTTCTGTTTTCAGGACCCTGTTCAAGTGTCTGCTATCAAAGAGACCAGCTCTGACCTGCCATTTCCAAAGTGGAGCAAATCTCAACACCTCCTAGAAGGCAGACTTGTTTGTAGTCTCTATACTGCATTCCAAAATTACAGAATCTGAATAACTCATCAGAGCTTGAGTGTCCACCATGGTTATATCAGTTTCATCCTGATTGGGAGTGGCAGTGTTGCCACTTAGTAAAATAATAAGAGCTGCTTAAGCTTGGTCCTACACAGGGACCAAGAATGGGGGCACTGGGAACCATGACATGCCAAAAAGCTTAGCAGAGCTAAGAAAGAGGTGTTCATAGCTCTGCTATTAACAAGTTGGGTTGCCATAAACGAGTGAAAGGTCTGAGTCTCAGCTTCCTTCCCTGTCCGGTGGTGATAGTATCATCTGCTAATACTTGCAGTGAGATCAATATGATGATAAGTGAAATTTTAACAAAATTGGACATTTAAAAATCCTTAATAATGAGGCCTAAGATATGCTTTAAAATATTTTAGCTCAACACAAGGGATAGATAAAGCAGTGGGAAAAAAATCCTGATTGCACAGGTGACAGGTATATAACGGTTCATTATACTATTCTCTGTACTTCTGTGTTTGTTAGAAAATTTGCATAACAAAAATGTGGACTACTTTATAAAGATAGAGAATACATGCCACTGTGATTAGTAGAATCCAGACACCTACAATGCCATGAGTTAGCCTTTTATTTGTTATGGTTTGTTGAGATGACATCACAGTTAACTTCTTATACCCTATCTATAAAATAACCTGTACCTGAACATTCCTTCCAATACTCACTACACATGCTACCATTATCAAATATAAATTCTATGAACATTCTTAAGCATTTTGAATTATAAGAACTTCAATATGACATTCTGGAAATATTTTCAAGGAAATTTAAATCATTTGGAATAGGGACAAAATTCACGAACATTCAGTGGTGAAGACCAGGCCATTTTGGGGATCCCATTTTTCCTTTGTGTCACAGTCCTTTGGTGGCTGGCGTGTCACTCATTCTATTACCAGGAGTGGCTCTGAATAAAAGTAAATAAGTTCTTTCATCACTGCTTCCAAAGACTAACACATTCAGACTTTCACATTTCAATGATTTTACTGCCAGTCCTCACAGAAAATATATAAGATGACTAACATAGCCAGGGAAATTACAAACCTTAGGGAATCATACCTGGTTCACAGATTGATTGCAGACATGATAAGCAAGATCCCCATCGGATTTCCACCTGCAGCTTCTATGTCTGAGAATAAAACTCACAAAATCAGTCCTTGCTTCTTCCTCCCAATTTCCAAACCAGAGATTCTGTAGATCCTGTCCTCCTGGGAGACCCAGAAAAACTCAATGCCCTCTGTCTCAATATTTCTTTTTATCTCTTAAGAACTTCCAGATTTTAGTTAGAGCAACTTCCCTGGACTTTTTCCCTTCAAAGCAATCCATTCAAGAAATTTTTCAGAATAGTTAACAAAATCCATCCAACAGAGCTGGACATTTAACATCCTTTGATTCTGCCCAACTTCGTTTGTTAAATTTATATAGTGTCTAGATTTTAATTTGGGGGGCAGGGGGACACCGGGTTGAACTCAGGGGCACCCGACCACTGAGCCACATCCCCAGTCCTATTTTGTATTTTATTTAGAGACAGGGTCTCACTGAGTTGCTTAGCACCTTGCTTTTGCTGAGGCTGGCTTTGGACTCACCATCCTCCTGCCTCACCCTCCCAAGATGCTGGGATTACAGGCGTGTGCCAGCACACCCAGCTAGATTTTAATTTTTAACTTCAAAATGTCTAAGAAAATTTGGTTATTTTTCCATTTTAAATCAATAGATATCATCCAAATTTTAAAATTCAGGAGATCATCAAACATAAATATCAAAAACTTGCACATGGGTGATATTCTACAAGCATCTGGAACAAATCTGATGAGGATGGGGAAAGGATTTTGCTGCAGGATTTCCAGAACTAATTAACAAATTGTCTCAAATAATGACTGTAAACAGTATGCCTGGTTGTTGGTCAATATAAAGTCCTCCTTGCACTTCAGAAAACTAACAATAAAAGACTAATTCTTTCACAATTCCTCAAAGGACAATATTATTGAAAACCAGGATGTTGCCACAAATAGGGTTTTATAGGACTCCTCTTAAGTGTTCACAAACCACACTAACCCATTATTCCTTGGAAGTCAATAGGCCGCTTGGAACTAGTTTAATTATATAGTAGTAACAGGTTGTAAAAGCAAATGTTCTACTCCTGGCATTTTCCCATTTCTTCTGCATGAATTCCTCAGAGGAGAAAACAAAAATCTGCAAGTGGAATGGAAGTAGGAGATTTCAGAAACTATTTTTGCTTGAAAGAATCTCAACTTGAATAATCCCTCAGAATGTTCAGTTACAGAAGACACTTATTAGAAAGCAAAAGGCAGAATTCTGTATACTTTCATCTGAGTAAATCTACCTTTTTAGAAGACAGAGTAATTAATGTAGCACTTTTGATAAGAAAAAAATTTGTTTCAATTCTCGAGATTGTGTTCAATTCTTCTTTTTGTGTTTTGCATCTAATTAAGTGGGGGACATCTGCCTATAATTTCAAGCTATTGAGCTCAAGTAGGAATGAATAACATCTGTAGCTACCATAGAAATGCTGAGTGGTGAATTTTAAAGAAATAAAAATTAATAATGAATTTCCACTTTATCATCTGACTAGAAAATTCTCACACCCAGGAATGGTATCTTCCCAATTGTTCTTTAGATCCTGCACTCAGGTGATTGACTGAGATCATGATGCCCCATACTTAACATTGAACTCATCACTGAGAATTTTAAGTCTGTGGCTACTATCAAATACCCAAGATGAAATTAAATCAAAAAGCATTTTATTGCCTTCCATCCTGTAAAATTTGTTAAGTATCTAGTATGTGCTAAGCACCCTGCTAAGCCTTGTCTCATTTAACCCTCAAAACACTTTGTAAGTAGTATCATTCATCTTAGGAGAAAAGAAATTCTTCAAGCTTAGCAGACTTGCCCCCAAATTACACAGCAATGGTTCAGACATTCAACTCAAGGCTATTGTGATGAAAGTATTCTTTCCTTCCTCTCAGAATTGATGGACCACTAAACAATCCAACAGCAGCAGGGTCAATTACAAAAAGTATTGCCTACCTACGGAGTGGAAGAAAATATTTACAATAAACAGATCTAATAAGGGACTCATGCAGAAATTACATGAAGAGTTTCCACAAATCAATAAGACAAATATAAACAAAGAAATAGAAGAATTAGTAAAAGATTTGAACAGGCACTTCCTAAAATAGCATTTTAAAATGGCTAAAATATGTATATAAAAGCATTCATTCATTAATCATCATGGAAATGCATATTCAAACTATGGTGAACTATCATTATGCATGAACCAATATATACCTTATATGAAACAGACTAAGTGGGTGAGGGTACACAGCAGTGAACTTTGCCTAAACTAGTCTAAATTGGTATAATCTCTATGGAAAATCAGTTGAGAGTAGCTACTAAAACTAAATGTGTATTGCCTGTGATCCAGCAAGTCTGTCTCCTAGGTTTTACACCAAGAGAAATATGAGCATATGTATATCAAAAGATGTATTCAGCACCTTTAGTAATAGCTCAAAATTTAAAACTGTCTAAATGCCAAAAGTTTCGTACATTGAAATAAGCTGGGTGAGTTATTGTTAATTGCCTATGTATTTAGTAACTAGAACATTTCTTTAGTTAATTTATCCTAAATAATTGAGCTGTCTCCAGTTGAGTGTCAAATGATAAAAAATTTACTTTCCCCCAAATGTAGGTTTATGGTGTCTAAACGTTAGTGTTCTTGTCTGTGAATATGTATACATAAATACATCCATATACATAACTGAACACACACACACACAAACATAACTCATGGAATAAGAAGAAAAATATATTTTAATTATGTGCAACAAATTTTGTGGAACATTTTGTGCAAAGAAACTCAAAAAGCTACATTGTATGCAATAAATATCTAAAAATAAATCACAAGTTTTTAAAGCTTACCAGGGTACAGACTTAATCCTTTTAAAATACAGGAGATAATTACTCTGGATTGGAAATTTTACAATGTGTAGACTGAAAAAAAAATTTGTTAGAAATTTCTCTTCCTGTCATTTCCACTGAGAAGAATGAAGAAAAATGCTTTCTCTAATTTATTTTCCAAAAAGAAAAGAGGAAAAGAGCAGCTTGATTATTTTTCCTCTATAATATCTCAGGAAGGTTTGCATAGAACAGGTATTCGTTAGACCATGACAACGGGACCCAAACCAAAATGCTTGCTATTTAATGGTAAGAGCTGTTTTCATAATTACATATGTGGACTAGTTTACCTATATCCTCATTACTCAGAGTTAGTTAACTTTAGCTTGATTGGAGCATCAGGGAAGGTGGTCACAGTTCTGAATGCTAAAGAAGTACCAGAACACACTATCTTCCATACATTCCAATGAGCATCAGACATTAATTTTTTAATGGTGCTTTCAAAGATCTAAGGTCTAAGATTTATGAATAATTTGTAATTCCTAATTGATCTATCTAGTCTGATCTATCTGGCTTGAGTCTGTAGTGTAGAAGAGTTTTGATTAAGAGTCAGAAACCTAATTTTTAATATTGGCTGTACCCAAGACACATTCTCTCTCTACATCTGAGTTCCCTTTTCTGTAATAAAGGACCTGGAAGAACTCTGGGTCTCCTGAAGGAGTATAATCCTGTATTACATTTCTGACTAATTCAGTACTGATCAGACAAGAATCAAGCCCTGGGTTCCTGTGATTTTTTCAATAGCGTAGGTCTAAACGCTTTAAGACCTGTACTTACCCAATGCCACAGATTAACCTTTTGCTCTTTAGGTGGGTTTACTCTTAAATATGCTTGTTCTCAGCCGATTTATGCAAGTTTTATATAATTGTCATTTTTAATTGAATTAACCCATATATAAACAAATAATACAATTCTGTAAAAGAAAATAATTTCTCTGACCAAACTGAAAGCTCCAAGGAGAAATAGTAAAAGTGAGTCTGGAACTAAAATTGTTCTTAAAGTAGGTGTGGCAACACAACTGTAAAATAGTTTTAAAAATCTAATTACATCCTGTATTCAGCCTCGCATTCTATATTTAGGTTTTCACTCCATCTATACAAACCAAAACACGAACTTGTAAATATGGTTAATGCATAAAGGATGGGGGAGCTCCGGTAAGGAGAATTGGAATCAAGAAAAGGCATTCTCACAACATCGAAAGATAGGGGAAACAACACTAGTATTTGTGTTAAGTTAAAAATAAAATGCTGAAGGTGTGAATTGTAGTTTGTGATCTCTAGAAATAGACTTGGAGACAGATTTTCATTCAGGGAGTTTATTGGGATTGCCCTAGGGAGGGACACCTATCAAGAAGTTAGGGATAACAACAAGACAGTGCAGAGGGAGAAGCTGAAATGCTCAGAGTGGTCGAGTTGAGGTGGGGTAAGGCCTTATCTAGCCCTCCCTCCCACACCTGTAGTCCACTGGATGAGGGCTGTCCCCTGAAGAAGAGATGTGCCCCAGGAAAGGCAGCCCAGCTCTCCTGGGTAGAAGGTAGATACCAGGGAGTAACTCTACTGTGAACCACTAGCAGCTTTCTTTCCTGAAGGTAGAAAATGAGTACCATGATTCCCAAGTGGGGCTCATTAATATACAACTGATAGGCTATTTGAAGAGTTTAAATACAAGTAAAGTGAATTCAATGAGAAGTACAGTGAGAAACTTGAATTGCATATATAACTGTTCCTGGGATTTCTCCAGTAGGGGTGCAACTCAAACTTCTTTCAATCCCCTCTGATCATATCTGTCCATGTAAATTTTGCTACCTTTCAACCCCCAGGGAATGTTTGGCAATGTTTAGAGACTATCTGGTTGTCACAACTGCAGGGACATGCTGCTGGCATCTGGTGGGTATTTGCCAGGATACAGTGAAATCCTGCAAGGCACAGGACGGCTCTCAGAGCAAAGGTGTATCTGGACCAAGATGTCAACACTGGCAAGGTTGAGAAACCCTGGTTCAAACCAACACTTTCATCAGCAGTTGAAGATAGAAAATATTTGTCTTAGATGTTTTTGGAATTTCAAACTGTTGGTTGCAAATTTCTTCTTCTATCTCATTTTCACCATTTGACACAATTGTGTTGGAAAAGATTCAATGCTGAGAATTAAGACAGTAGCAAAAAAATCTTTCTTCTTTTGGGGGTGCCTGGAGCTGGGCCACATTTCTCAGCCTTTCCAATTTGGGTTACTTGAGTGTCTGAAGTCTCATCTACAGAAGAGAATGGTTAACATAAAATGGTCAAAGTATGAGTTCACAAATCATATGACTCCGTGCCATAGACTTTATTTCCCCTTTTTGATTCACAAATGCATAAATAGGGGGAGAATAATGAGAACAAACCTCACAGGGAATACATAGATGGGGCACATTAACCACGTCATGAGTGAGTTCTAAATTATTAAACCTAGTTGCTCAATTAGGTTAAAAGCAGGCCTCTGAGGAGAGTAAAGTCTAATTAAAGTTTGAGATATACATTTATAAGAGTGGTTCTCAGGGGAGACTGGTGTGATCACCGCAGCATAGATACCTGAGGACACACATTGTCCCTTCATTCTGAAGGTTGGTACTGGTGTTGGGGGACACGGCTTGGCAGAGCAGCTCAAAGGCTGACAAGGTGTGGCCCCAATACAGCCAGAGCTTTTGGGTCTTCTGAGAAGCAGTTGGCAGAAGTGCAACCCGGTCACTCAAACACAGTCTTCTGAGAAGTGGTCCACGGTTTGTTCCTGCTGTGGCATAAACTTTCAGAGTTATCTGTCAACCTCTTGGATTTCAGGTGAATAGCCCATACATAGAGCCCAATAGGGTGTGATGTCACATTCTCAATGGAAAGCAGGAGTACACACCAAGGTCTTATCACAGCAGAACATGTCACTGGGTTAGCCAGCTGTCCACAGCTGAAGAACAAGAAGCAAAAGTGATGTGTGCCACTCCACACGTAGACATCTCCCGTGGATGACTCTTTTTTCTCATTTTCCATCTCTCAGCTGGAAGGCAACAACTCCAAGCTTAAGAACTGAAGTTCCTAAAGAGTGTGTGTGGTCCCCTCGGGGACCTCAGCAAATTCACAGTGCTACCCCAAGATATTATGAATTTTCCAGGGAAACACAACATCTATCAAATACAGACACTCAGACTGTCAAAGAGATGATGTTCCTATAAAGCCATCAAAAGTTGAAAATGTTGTAAGTCAAAAATGCATTGAGTACATCTAACCACCCCACTCCACCCCCTGCAAATCCAGTGGCTTAGCAACACAGCCCACTGTGGAGGATGGGGTGGTTTACCTTCGCCATCACAGGGCTGATGGGGACTTTCAGGTTTTTCTGCTGCCCAGCACCACAAGAGCTATCACAGCCAGGGAAAAGATCGAAACTGAAAATATAAAGTATGACTGAATGTGTATCACCTTCTACAATCATGAAGTCAAAAAAATCCTAAATCCAACCATTGAAAGTCAGTGACAAACTGTGTATTACATACACTACTAGCTCAAGGTAGTCCTGAGTTCCAACATTAGATTATATTACATTTCTTTCCAGAGTTACTTATCTTTGTGGTTGCTGAAAATAAGAAAGTGAAGTGTGAAAATCAATACAGAACAGGAAATGAAGTTGGGTGGTATGCAATCTGATCTCCAGGTTTGAGAAGCTGCACAGTACTCAATGGGCACACTCTTCCCAATTGGTACATTATTTTTGTGTTAATAATAAAAATATTTCACTTCTGATTTGTGTATAATTTTTTATAAACAGCTACTTTGTTGTCAGAACATATATAGTTATGATGTTTTAAAGCCAATCTATTCAGTCAAGAGAACTAATTGGTATTTTTGTGACTTAGGACTACTGTGAAAAAATTACAGGGAAAAGGGTGCCATGAATTGAAAAAATTAAGGGAACCCTTCCCCTGCAGGATGGCAAAGGTACAAACCAGAAAGGACCTAACAGTCATATCAGCCTATTTTAGACATTATCTGTTGTAGCAGCTAATATTGCCTATATTCGTCAATTTCTCATTACTATAACAAAACACCTAAGATAAGTAATTTAAAGGAAAAAAAAAGGTTATTTGGGTTCACAGTTCTGGAGATTCTAGTCCAAAATCAGGCAGCCCCATTGCTTTGGGCCTCTGATAAGGATGGCCCAGGATGGTGGGAGATCCTGTAGAATAAACTGCTCACCTCAGGAGCCAGAAAGCAAGGAGAGAGAGAAAAAAGATGAATCCTACAATCACTTTTAGGGTATGCCCTCCCTAAGGAAATCCAATTAGACCCCCACCTTCTAAAAGATCCACCACCTCCCAAAAGCACCACCTGGGAACCAAGCCTTTTAACATGCACCTTTTGGGAGACACTTACCTAAATCAGAGTATAATTAATAATGACAATTCAAATTAATGCAAAAATGAAGTTCTATCCAAATGTGATCCTTGGGATGGAACTGCTGTTAAAGATGGTACACTGTGAATTTTCCCTGTATTAAAAAGTAGACCCTCTGTGGGTGTGACTAAGTCCCAAGTCTTTCATTCACTAGCAACACAATTCACACAGAACACTTACCACTCAGAGCATTGACTTAGCATCTGTAAAATTAGGACAACCGGCTGTTAGTTGAGTCTGTTCTAGTCCTAATACTCTGTGTATTTAAGCTGCACTTCTTCCCTGCTCCCCAAGTCTCTTCTTCCCAGGAACGAACCACTCTCTCCCAATCAGATGTTTCTCTGGTAAGATGCATAACCAGAAGGAGAAAAATCTTCAAAAATGAAATTTTGTTTAAAGAGAGAGAGAAAAAATGAGAGAGAGGGAGACACTGAGATTATTTAAATTAACAAATCAGATTGGGGGTCCCTGGACTTGACTGAATTCTTTTTCTCTATTACTCCTTTATCACCTCCATAAGGAAGATTATGAAAGGTTTAGAAGGTGCTTTCTTTGCACATCTGATCATAGCATTCGAATGTGATTCTTTAACACTGACACTGAGTACTTGTGTTGTGCCAGATATTATGTTAGTTACTTTGAATAAGGTCCTTGGTTTAAACAGTAACATCTAATGACCTTTTAATCTCCTGTTCCTTACAACCAAGACTCTTCTCTCCCAAGCCTCCAGTACTGTACTATATCACACAGGAACCCTTTTCTGTTAAAGATCTCCAACCGCTTTGATGTTAGAAAAAATAATAATCATCCCAGGTGATTGCTAAACCTAAGGCTTCCTAGACCTCTCCTGAAAGACCCTGCTTCACAGCATCTGCAATGGAGCCAAGACACTCTTTAGCAAGTACCCAGGTGACCTTATAATTGGACAGCCCTCTCAGGAGTTTGTGACCACTCTCACTGATCCTCAGTATTTGTTCTTACTGTTTCTGAACACATATCCTCGTTGGCTTTCTCAGCTCCATAGGATTCTTCCTTTTTTGACATTATCTTAATCCACCAGTATAGACTTTTTATTAAACTTTAGTAGTTTTGCCTTTTTCATGCTTTAAAAAATTACACTGTTTGGTGCCTTTTTATATCCAACTTGAAAGCTTAAGTGAGTTGCTTTCAAAGAGTTTGTAGACTTCAGGAAATGCTTGGGTTATAAAAGGTACACTTATTTCACACATTTAAAGTGTCATCTTCAAGAGGGTCAATCACATCATCTCTTGGAATCAAAAGGTAATTAGAAAATTCCTTTATTTCTATTTCTTGATCATGAATTTTCTTTCTCCGCTAATGAAGTCTGAAATGTTACTATCACTAAAATTGCAGGTTGATGGCTATCTTTATTTCCAAATTCCTTCTTTGACGATAATGAATGTACAGTGGTTCTTCAGAATTATCTTGTTTATTTATAGTGTATGGTGTGGTGTTAAATCTTTTCTCTCCTGGCACCTCTAGGACATGCATTATTACTCCAGCTGTATTTACTTCCTTAAATGAGATTTGGGATGAGTTACTGATCACCATCCAAAAAATGTTTTCATGTACTGAAATTTCATTCATCCTGGATAAAGGAGTTTGGCTTTCATTGGCTACAAAGGATCTTTTCAATCATTCTATATATCTTTAACTAAGGACAGAGACCTGCAACCTGTCATCTAGAGACAACTCACCCACCCGCCACAGTCTGGCCACCAGTCTCTTGCTTCTCTTCAGCAATAGTGAGATGGATTCTTTTTCCTCAGAAAAGTGAAATCCATGTTTTGTTGACTTCGCCAATAATTAAAATGTGGGAGAGCTGGGCAGCAAAGCCATTGCCATTGGCATCTTTCACGTGAACCATATCAAAAGAGCCAGGATGTCTTTCTCGGTTGGTGATCACACCACTTCTTTCCAAGTTACTTGCATCTCTGGTATCATACACAGACTACCAGTGTCAAATGTGAAATCAGAAATCTTGCTCCAAATCAATCTGAATGGTGTCATTCACTTTGAGGACCGTATCAGGGTAGTGAATGGCGTGAGCATCATGGATTACCAGATGCCAGATTCTTTTGGTGTCCACAAGAGCTTTCTCACTTTGCACAACTTGTACTGGGCTTCCTCTGGGTGTAATATGATGAACAACAAAGTGACCCTTCGCTGTAATAGATCAGAAGGCAATGCTCTTACGTCTTGTCCATGCTGGTATCTATGAATCCAGTGGGGAGTTCTGTCAGTTTGGACTTTGCTGTCAATCTTAATGAACTATTGCATGCAGATCTTTATCTCCTGACAGATCATTCTTAAGTCTGCTCCTTAGAAAAAATGATGAGAAGAAGACTTTCTCTTAGCTTGTGGGGACTTGTGGGTATACAAGGAGCAAACATGTCAGTCATTTATCCAGCTTCCATGGCTTTGGAGCTGCTACACATTTCAGATATTTCTTGGGGCACAAGCCAAGGCTACACCAGGTAATGAAAAAGGCAAAGTGTATCTTTGACACTGGTTTTACTATTGACTCTTAGCATTCAAAAGAGGATTATTCCAATAGATTTTACAGTTTGAAAATTTGGAGATACAATTTCTTTCATAAAATGTATACTTGAGAAAAAAATCTTATAAAGGAAGAAATGCTGCTCAGTTAGTTACCTCACTAGCTAGATTTTTTTCTCATACTTCAGAGACCTGCAAGTCACAAAGTGTGGGAAAGAGTTACTCTCACATACATACATGCCAATGTAAAATATTTAAATATGTTTAGTGATTTTTTGATAATTATCAAAAATTTTTTAGTCTTGCTTATTATTTGCACCTCTTCCAAGAGTCAAAGTGAACTTCTAAGAAAATATTTTGCTGCATGAATATTTCCTTTGATTTATAATAGTAGAAAAATCAGTGATATCCAAGATAAGCAGAAAACAATTTAGCTAAATAAATCACAATATTTTCACAGTATAGAATCCTACATAGTCATCAAAAAGATGTTGTAGAAAATGTAATGATATGGAAAGACCCTAACATATTTATTTATTCAAAAAAATGTTCATCAAGCATGTAGTTCAGACACTGTAGTAGATTCTGTGTTATCAGTGATGACAATGACAGATTAGTACCTGACCTTGGAAATGAAAAATGTACAAAGAAGA
>JAJEJO010002597.1:107468-180151 GCA_020662805.1 Glaucomys volans
TAACCAAATTTTAAGGAAGCAGAGAGATCCTCAAAGAGACCAGTTTTTCCTGAAAATAGGAGATTCCACTCTACCACAGTCAGCAAAATTAGGAAGTACCCTCTGCTTTAACCTTTATATTAAAAAGATTAACCTGAAATAACTGGGTATTAACCAACTTGCTTCTTCGTATTATTGCTTCCATTGTTGCCACCTTAGAAAACCCACTGTCCTACTATTGACCCTTGGAAACTGCCTTTCCATTTTATAGAATTGAGGCTATTCTAACCCATAAATCCAGAATAAAAGTGAATTAGGTCTATGCTAAATCTGTTTTAATCTTGTCTTTATTTTTATTTTTTTGCTTTTTTAAAATTTATTTTATTTGTTCTAATTAGTTGTATGTGACCATAGAATGTATTTGTACATTTTGATAAATCATTCATAAATACAGTGTAATCTCTCATTTTTCTGATTACACATATTGCAGGATTCCATCGGTCTTGCCTTTTGACCACATAGATGAACACATTGCTCATTTGATTACAGACTGCAAACACTGTCATTTTCTTCTTTTTGCCATATTTGCTAAATAGTAATGCTTTATTTTTATTAAAACAATTTCACATATAATTTTCAGCAAAATGTTCTAAGCCTGTACATCAAAGCAGTGAGTAGCACTTGAAAGTGTTGAAATTGTAAACGTAAGTAGATTCCAAGGTATCCACCATGTCTAAGGTGTGATGTGGTGAAAACAAGAAGAGTTCGTGTCCCTTCAGCCTGTCACCTGCCTCTTTTGACTCCTTGTAGGTAAATCATCATGGCAAACACTGTAGCCTACTTTCTAGCTTACTATTTTGCTTTTTCTAAAATACTTCATGAAGCAAAAATTGAGATATTGTGCAGGCATAACTTAAGGTGAAGGGCATATTGCATCTGTAATTTTAATTAGTTATCTTTTAATGATGAATTCACCTACTCTCACCCCATGAAACCCTTGGCCACCAAACAGTGTGACTTGAGGGTAGTGTGATGTTCAATTTATCGCCACATGGATTTTATTAAGAACCACTAAAGTACCTTGTTAACTACACCTTCTCATTTATTGTGAGGTCTTTTTTTTTTTCTCTTTAGTAAATCCAAGGTGAATTCAAATGAATAAAATAGTGGAAATTAAAGAGCTTGGATGCTTAGCAAAACCTGAGGGAGATGATATTCATTGTGTGTCATAACACTGAGAATAATGAAGACAAGACTTTCTCCCCAGTGCTCATTTTGTGTGTTAAATGCTTTAATCATTGTGAGCATAAGGGCTTTCCTTCATTATTATTGCAATGCTAGGAAGGTCTAAGGTTGTGTTTTCTTATACAATCAATGACAAGAGCATTCTACATTTAGAAAGTCATTTGTATTCAGATGTTTCCAAAGCTCTTTCTGTGCAATTTTTGGTTGCTCTTGTCTGTTTGTTTATTATAAGCTTCATCTACCTGACAATTTAAATGAGGTCAAAGTTTTATAACTGCACTGGCTTGCTAAATTAGATTTTTTTTTTTTTTTATTGCAGGGATTGAAGTCAGGGGTGCTTAACCACTGAGCCGCATCCCCAGCCCTTTTTATATTTTATTTTGAGACAGGCTCCCACTAAGATGCATAAGGCCTCACTAAGTTGTTAAGGCTGGCTTTGAACTTGGCAATCCTCCTGCCTCAGCCTCCCAACCTGCTGGGATTACAGGCATGTGCTGTTGTGCCCCCGCTGGATTCAATTTTAAAATATCAGGCCTAGGTGTATGTGTTGGAATAAGGCTTGGAGGTTGGGGAAATATGCTTTAGCTACAGTTTAACATTACAATTTTGTGTTTTTATTCTTTGTGTTCCTAGGACATTTATTTCCCTTCAGTAAAGATCATTGTTGAAAGCTTTTTTATTCTTTATTTATTTGCTTAAATCTATTCGAACTAGAGGCATTGTAGTTTAAACAACTTTCAAGGCATATTGAGATTGGTTTGAATTCTGTGAACTTGGGCAGGTTGTTTAATCTGGATCTACTTTTCTCATGGCTAAGATAGGAAACCAATACATACTTCACAGGGTTGCTCTCTGGAACAAATGAGCTGATGCATGGGAAGTGCCTGATGCTTAATAAATGGTTGCTGCTGGCAGTGTCACCCACTGCCTCATGTGCAATCATGCTGGAAATAAACAAGGACAATGGCAGACCATATAGATCCATTCTCCCCAATCACAATCTTCTATCTCTGAATCTGACTTAAAAACCTTTTTTAAGAACTTTTTAAAAAAAACTTAAAAGAAACTTTAAAAATACAGTCCCAAAGGAGAAAATATAAACTTAGTCATTCTAGCTTATGCTTGCTTTGAAGACCATCAGTTATGGGGTAACCTATGATTCTTGGTGATTTTCCTTATGAGGCTGAATGCAAACTGTTAGCTTTCCTTCACTGTGACAAAATGCCAACTTAAGAGAAGAAAGATTTATTTCGACTTGTTGCTTCAGAGATTTTAGTTCATGGTCACTTGACCCTGTTGCTTGGGGCCTTTGGGAAACAGAACATCATGGTGGGTAGCACATGGTTGAGAAATGCTGTTCACTTCATGATGGCCAAGAAACAGAGAGAGAAGAAGGGACCAGGGACAAGATATAGCCTCCAATGAAAGCACCCCAGTGAACTTCTTGCTCCAGCTAGACACCCTCGCACTTTCTAAAGTTTTTACCACTTCCCAACAGTGCCATCTGCTGGGGACCAACCCTTCAACACAAGAGCCTTGGTGCAGGGGCGTGGGGGGCAATGGAGGGGCACTCCAGATCCAAGGCATAACACCAACTCTGCTAGATCACACAGCTGTCATGCAACAACTCATCTACTACAACTTCCAGCATGCCCAGGGACAGGGTCAGCCAAGAGAAAACAGAATATTCTGAGATTTTGTACAGTGATGAACATATGTTTCTATTAAAATAAGAAAAAAAAGTTATTAAAAATTAAATAATTTAATTTTTAAATTTAATAAAATAAAAATAAAATGAGTGTGGAGAGGCTCAGAAATCCAGCTGTATAAGCTCTTTCTCAAACACAGAATCAAATACAAATAAATGACAATGTAATTGCTACCAGCTTAACATTAACTACACATCAGGCTTGTTTTTTGCACTCAGTTTCTTAGATTATCTTGGTTAAGCTTCATCATCAGTGTGAATTAGGGACTATGATTACATTCGTGTTACAGATGGAAAACTAATGTGAAAGGTGGAGATAAATACTAATCACAGGACAAGATATGGTAGGAGTTGAAGTTTGAAACAAGGCAGTCTTACTGCAGAACCCCTCTCTTTTCCATGTGATCCCTCAGCAGTCTGGATGGAAGCAATATATTAGGGAAGAAATATTTTACTCAAAAAGTTCCCCAGATACCAGATGTAGAGCAGTTTGGCAAACCTTATATTCTTTCCATCTTATCCATGAGGATGAGGATCCTAATATAAAGTTTTGTCAAGAAAGACAGTAGAATGAATTGGACATAACTTCCCTATGTTCATATATGAATACATGCCCAGTGAAACTCCACATCATGCACAACCACAAGAATGGGAAGTTAATACTCCATGTATGTATGATATGTTAAAATACACTCTACTGTTATGTATATCTAAAAAGAATTTTTTTTAAATATATGCATTAACTGAAAAAAAAAATTGTCAAAGACCATCTTAGGACCTGTATTCAGTAGCACCTAGGGAAAAAGGAACTCAGTATTATTTGGGTATCCTGTCAAGTACTTCATTTGCTTTTATGAACTTTATTTCTCATAACAAACCTATAAAGTAGAAATTATTATTTTGTCCATTGGTATTATTATCCCCATTGGAGGAGACCAAGATTTACAGTGATTAAGCAATTTGACCAAGGTCATATCATTAATGAGTGACAGGATGAAGATGGCTTTCAAATCCAGACCATCTCATGTCAGGGTTTATACTTTGGAATAACACATACTGGGAGATACTTAAGTTCCAGACATTTCATATTTGTGTTCCTTCCTCCTTGAACATCTTCTGGCATTGGGTCAGTTCCAACAATAAAAAACACTTAACTTGCCAGGTGCAGTGGTGCACACCTGTAATCCCAGTGGCTCAAGAGCTTGAGGAAGGAGGATCTTGAGTTCAAAGCCAGCCTCAGCAAAAAGTGAGGTGCTAAGCAACTCAGTAAGACCCTGTCTCTAAATAAAATACAAAATAGGGCTGGGGATGTGGCTCAATGGTTGACCAGGCCAGGCACTCAAAGCACTTGAGATACACACATACACACACACACACACACACACACACACACACACACCCCTTAACATTTCAACTTGTTTAATCCCTGCAATTATCTGTATAGGGAGGATCCTGTTATTATCTCCATCTTCAGATAAAAAGACTGATTAATGAATGTGAAATGGAAGACAGGAAAGAGGTGAGATTGGGAGGGAAGGAGTAAGAGAAGAGAAGAAGAGGAAGGAAGAAGACTTTGCAACATGAAAGTTATCCTCTGAATATATTACTTCTGTGACCCTGCTCATCTGTGAGACTTGAACATGTACCATACAAAACAGTTCCCACTGTTTCAGTTTTTCCTGGTACAGAGACAATTAATGATTTTGTGATTCATCGTTTACATCCCATTTGCATCATTAGTCACCGTTCTGATTTCAAATGTCACCAAAGCTCAGTGCCTTCTCTGGGCATGTAGGCACAGAAGTGTGAGTCTCTGTGATTGTTGAGGCTGTTCCTATGACATGCTGCACAATCACTCTGTAGGTAAAGTTTCAACAAAGCTGTCTGAATGTCATCTCTAAAGAAGACCAAAATTGACAGCTATGATGACATAGCTGTCTGGGCATCATTCTAGAAACAAGCAGACAAGTGTTAGAGGCAAAAGAGCAGGAACACCAGGGAGTAGAATCCAGCCAGGTACAAGCTAGGGAACAGGTTGATGGGACCTGAGAAAAGGAACGAGACAGGCAGCCTAGGCTTGGAGCATCCCCTTGAGCAGGCTCCCTCCTCACAGAGATGGTGTTCAGAGTCTGACCTGCCAGCCCAAGGAGTCTGGGAGAATCAGGAAAGCAAAGTGGGGAGTCAGCCCCACATGCAGGCAGGAACTGCACTACTGGTTTTGAGTACAAGAGCAGGCAAAGCTGTCCTTAAACTCCATTTGATCTCAGTCATTTAAACTAATGAGCTCAGCGAGGTTCCTTAAGTTCTCCTAATTGCAAGATTAATCCAGAAGCTAATGCAGGGCTGAATTGCTTACATGAACGCTTGCTTTGGATTCAGTGATCTTACAACTACTTGCTTTTTAGTTGATTCTCACAGGCTTTGCAGTTAGCATAGGATGTCACTTGCAAATGATGATCATGTTGTTTCTACTTTCCCATTCATCACAACCTCCTATCTTTATCTTTGCATTTTGAGGACAAGCCAGGCCCACATTCTCTCATCCAAAACCCTTGGGACAAGATTTATTTTAGAATTCAGAATGTTTCCAATGTTCAAAAGATAGTAATATTCTTTCCCCTCTTAAGGTATAAGGCAGCACTCCTTAACCAACACACTAACATTTCTTCAGTACAAACAAAATCAATATTCTAGGGGTAAATAAAGACCACATAGTACCTCACATCAATTTAGAGCAGGTCTTGATGTCAAGTGAGTTACATATTTTGTAAAAATTTTGCAAACTTCAGATTTCACAGCTTTGGGATTCCACACTGTAGGAAAGTGACTATGGACACAAAGTAAGAAACAGTGGGTATAATGGACATCGTTCTTGAGAACAGGGAAAAATGGATGAAACTTTAGGTTTTTATATGGAGAAGAGGGAAATGCTGAAAGAGAATACAGTTACGTGGACAAAAGAGAAGGACAGTCTAAGTGTTCCCCAAAGAGGTGAAAATACATGGGCCCTAGAGCCCAAACATTTTGGACAAATGAAGAGTCCTATCTTTAGATGTTCCCAGGACCAGGGCACACAGGTCCTACAGCGTCGATCACATCTATCTTATTTCCATATTGGTCATAAGCTCCACAAGGCTGTTTCAGAGTGTTCTCATCTTTATGTCCCTGAATATCTAACATATGACCTATATATACAGCTATTTAATAATCTGAATTTTGAGGAATTCATTCTTTGGGGTATAAAAAAGCTATTGACTAGAGAAAGATGAAAATATTTTCTAGAAGGCAGTAACCCTGACCATATTTATGAGCATGGCTACACAATTTCCATGACAGTATTGGCTGAAGGACAGTCTAGAGCCATGACTTGGAAGAGTGTCCAAGATGGAGCACACCTCAGCCTACTGCTGAGATCAAGCAAAGGCTTGGTCTCACTGATTACAGGGCCACTTCAGGGAGGAAATACCCACTCCCCAGCCAGTGGACTTTCTCAAAATAGCCCCAAGTAGTTTCAACTTTGAATACCATTGAAATACTTCCTGAGGCACCTGTTCAGCAGCAATTTCTTAACTGCCCCTAGCCCATTACTATAGGTTTTTCTGTCAAGTTTAATACACACAAATCACCCCCTTCTCCTCTCTCCATTTTGTAAATCCTCAATCCTGCTTAGTTTCTGCTCTCCAGTCTGTGGCACATACACATCAGCAAACCAAACTCATCACAGTATTTGAATCCCAATCTTCATCTCCTCTTTGTTTTTTGTTTCTTTTTCATATTTTTATGGGTACATTGTAGTTGTACATAATGGTGGGGTTCATTGTTACACATTTATACATGCACACAATCCACATACTTGTTAGATATTTGTACGTGTACACACTGCAATTTGGTAATATCATTCCCCAGAATTTCTCCTTTCCCTGACTCCTTCCTTCCCATGCCCACTCCTTTCCTCTACTCTACTAATCTCCCTTCGATTTTCATGAGATGGCCCCCTCCTTTCTTTTCCTTTTTCTTCTCTCACTTTCATTCCTAATCTTGACTTTAAGTATTTATAAACCTCATCACTTCCCCACCAACAAGGATAAGCAAAAATAGGTTCAGATCACCAAAGAAAATCAGGTGTTCAATGCCTCTTTTTACTTCCATTGGTGTTCTCCCTATTTTCCACCCAGACTCTTACAATAGTTCTACATGGGTTTCCTTTCCTCCAGCTCATCCATCAGATCAACAATCTCAGTCACTTAGGAGTTGCATTTATCTGAGTTAAGAGATTTTTGAAAAACAGTGGCTTATGAATGGGATCCTAATTGGAATAGATTGTACTTTATGAGTGTATAATGTGTCAAATACACTCTAGTGCCTTGTATATCTAGAAACAACAACAAAAAGAAACATTTAAAAAAAAAAACAGTGGCTTAAAAGATTGGGGTTAATTTTCTATCTCTTTTTTCTCTCTCTGGCCAGGTTCCTTCTGGCTTAGTGCTCCACCATATTGAGACAATGGCTCTTCTCACACTTTAAAGACAGCGGTTGGAATTGAAACCATCATGCTCTTTTCCGGGAAGGAAAGAAGAAAGATCTGGGGAAAATGGACGTTCTGCTCCTTCTTAAGGTGTTTCCCTACAAGCCCCCAAAGTAACTTCTGTTTAGAATATATTCTCTTGGACCCTTTAACTACAAGAGGTCCTAGGATATACAGTGTTTGAGCTGCCACTTGCCATTCTCCTAAATATTGAATTTGAAGTTGTAAGAAAGGCAATAGTGAACTGCCTGTCTAGTATTCCTGAAATAAATTTGTAATGAAAGGAAAAATTGAATATAGCCTCATGCCTACCAAGTTAAATCTAAATTTTTAGCAAAATGTTCAAACCTTTTCATGACCTAAACCCCAACCATTATTACCAGCCCTTTCTTGTATTAGTCCTCAAAGTAGTAGCTCTCAGATTTTAATATGCACATAAGTCACCTGGGGATCTTGTTAAAATGCAGAATGTTTTGGTAGATCTGGGTGAGGCCTGAGGTTCTGCATTTCTAACAAGCTCCCAGATGATGCTGGTGCTGCTGGAAAAGAGTAGCAGGGTCCTAAAGCCATAGTTCTCAACTAGGGGCTGTTGACCGTCAGGAGGCATCTGGCACTATCTGGAGAAAATTTTTTTTACAACAAAGGTGAGGTCAGGGAAGGCAAGGTGGAATAGTGGGTAGAGACCACAGATGCTGTTATACGTGCTTCCGTGCACAGGAAAGTCCTACATCAGTGGTTTTTCTGATCCAAGATATCAACACTCCTGAGGATGAGAAATTCTGTTAGCATATGTTCCAGAAAGAAGGGATTATGTTATTATAAAATGCCCTGCATTTTCCTCTCTTTACTCACTCTGTCTTCCCCAGAGTCAGCTCTAGCAATTTCTTAGTCATGGATCAAGGTCATGATGACGCACCTCCAGCTTCAAATACATCACAGTTGCCTTTCCATTGCTCTGTTCCTCCTCCAAATTGTCTTACATGTGCTTGCATGTCACATAGAACCTGCCTCAATTTATATTTCAAAAATAGATTATGAATTGATCCAGGTGGATACTACTCCTTTATTACCTTGTTCACCTCCACAGTAGCTAGCTAGATCATTGAATGGGCTCTCATATGCATTTTTCCAGCATATAGAGAGGCCTGAAATAATTATCTTAAATCTTTCCCTATGCCAATTAATATATAAAAGTAATATATACTAAATATATATTAAACTTTTAAGAAGTGGTTCTCGTAGGGTCATCCCAACCTGGCTCTGTCTTCTCTAATCTCTTCCTTACACTGAACACCAAGGTAGATTGGAACATATTCCAGTCTTCATGAAACCTGTTATTTGCACAGACAGGTTTTAAATGCAGGGGAAAAAAAGAAAGCTTAAAACCCTCATTTAGGGCCACTGTCTGTCATTACGCTTTCCCTGATTTGTTTGAAGCCAGGGTTCATGGACCAGCGCCTATTTACCTGGTTGGCTGAGATTAAAATGAGCAATAGATCCTCCGAGTCATCAGGACAGCTCCTAATGCATTTTTCATTAAGTTGAACTCCCACTTGGGCCCTCTTTCTGAGGTTCAGACAGAGGTAAGAGAGGTATGTGCTTGCTTGTTTACTAGCATTTAAACAGCGTTGCTCTTTTCTCACAAACCATAACAATTTTATGCTTAAGATGATTTCTGGGAAGGTAGAAACATTGTGTTTATTTGGCCATCTGTTAAGAGAATACTGATTCATTAGAACAGACTTCCAACTGCCGCACATTTCAGAACTTTGATAAAATATCTTAGGCAAAGGTCAGATTGATAACCTACTTTCCATAAAAATGCCTACATGTATTACAAACATACCCACACACCCATCACCCATTCACACACATATCCACATCCATGCATGTACTCACGTATGCATACTCATATGCCCACATGAATATACACATACATTAACATGTGTATGTACATACTCATAGCCCACACACGCATGCATGCACAACACATACAGACACATACCCTCAACACGCACATACAACAATCATGCAAATATGTGTACATACACCTATACACACCCAAGGCCTTCCACACATAAGCTCATACACAAATACACCTATAATGGATTGAAAAGTATCTATCCAGAGATCCCTGAAATCTCTTACCTTATTTGGAAAAAGATTCTTTGTTAACATTAATAATGACCTTGTGATGGGGAGATTATCCTGGATTATCCAGATGGGCTCTAAATGCCATCACAAGTGTTTTATGGTGTAAGGGAGTGGCAAAGAGAGATTTCTCAAGGAAAGAAGAAGGCCTTGTGAATACAGAGGCAGAGTGGCCATGATTCAAGGATGGGCAGGAAGCACTGGATGCTGGAATAAGCAAGGATCAGAGGCTCACCTCCAGCTTCTGCATGGAGTGCAGCACTGCCCCACCTTGATTTCAGCACAGTGATACTGACGTCAGCCTTCTAGCCCTACAACAGGAAGAGAGCAATTGCTGTTGTTTTAGGCCACCAAATTTATGGTTGCTTTTCACAACAGACTCAGAAAACTCATGCACACCCATCAATATGCATATATACGTGCATACACTCACATATTGACACACATCCATGCACATGCACACAATTATGAACACACATTTACATCCACACACTCATCTGGTTTTATATACATGCCTTAATAACTTAAGTTGGTTATCAACAAAACACTTCCAGTGAAACATTCAAAAACTTTAATCATTTCCTTCTCTTGTATATTTATATGAGAAAATAGGTGGTCAAAATATTGGTAACAACTGAAAGAGGAGACTGAGTGAATTTTCTCCACATTTGGTCTCATACACAAAAATTAATAACCAATATTGGATGAAAGTCTATTATATGCTAAGCCATTCTGCTCATTTTTTAAGTACAATCATGATCATTTTATTCACACCAGAAGCTGAGGTACAGAGGTCACTGAGTGATAATGCTGGGATACAAACTTAAGCAGTAGAATTCCAAAGTCTGTATTTTAACCAAAAAGAAATAGCACCTTTTAAGGTCTCAGTGCTTTTCTTTAGCTTCTTAGCAACAAAGGAAACAATCAACAGAGTGAAAGACTGCCTACAGAATGGAAGAAGATCTTTTTCAGCTATTCATCTGACAGAGGATTAATATCCAGAATATATAAAGAACTCAAAAATTTAATGACAACAAAATAGCTGAACAGGCACTTCTCAAAAGAAGCACAAATGACTAGTAAATATGTTTTTAAAAATGTTCGACATCTCTAGCCATCAGGAAAATGCAAATTGAAATGACATTGAGATTCCATCTCACCCCAGTCACGATTATTATCCAAAGAAGCAAACAAAAACAAAACAAAACAAAGAGCAGAAGCTGATGAGGGTGTAGGGAAAGGGAACCCTATACACTGTTGTTGGGAATGTAAATTAATATAGCCACTGTGGAAAACAGTATGGAGGTTTCTCATAAAAACAAAATAGAACTACCATATGATCCAGTTATATCACTGGTATATATCAGAAAGAATCAAACTCAGCATAGGATAGACATCTGAATTCCAGGTTAATTGTGGCACTATTCACAATAACTAAGTTACAAAATCTGCCTGGATGCTCACAGATGAATGGATAAAGTATGTTAAATATATACAATACAGTCATAAAGAAGGATAAAACCATGCCATTTGCAGGAAAATGGATGGAACTAGAGACCATCATGTTAAGTGAAATAAGTCAGACACAGAAAGACAAGTATCACAAGTTTTCTCTCAAATGTGGAATCTAGAAAGAAAAAAAAAATGTATGAAGCAAGGGGAGTGGGGAGAGGGAAGCAGGGAGTGTGGATACTGTCTAAGTCCATTATATGCATGTATGAAATTGTCACACTGAAACTGATTATTTTGTACAATTAATATGCACTAATAATTATTTTAAAAACCCATGTATTTCATTATGCAACATTTCATCAGTGCCACTTCCTATTTTATTTCTAGTCACAGCATCTGTTTGACTCAGCTTTTTTTGTTGCTGTGACCAAAAGACCTAACAAGAAAAAATAGAGGAGGAAAAGTTTATTTGGCTCATGATTTCAGAGTCTTAGTCCATACGCAGCTGACTCCATTTCTCTGGGCCCAAGGTGAGGCAGAAGATCACAGAAGAAGGTATGGTGGAGGAAAGCAGCTCAGGATATGGCCATCAGGAAGCTGACACAGAGTTCTCCACTACCAGGAAAATAACATTAAACTCAAAGTCACATCTCCAGTGGCATACTGCTTCCATCTACATACTACCTGCCTACAGTTACTGTACAATTGATTCATATCAGAGGATTAATCCAGTGATCAGGTTAAGGATTTCATAACCATTTCACTTCCGAGAATGCCTGCATTATCTCTCACATGAGCTTTTGGGGGATACCTCATCTCTAAACCATAACAGCATCTGTGTGCATGCTGTAATCAGGGTTAATTTGGTCATCTTTATCTGAAATCCAAATTTCATCTGTTAAGAACCTTTCTTTGCCTTGCTGACCCCGATCTACCCTACACTGCATGAGATCCTCCACCACTGGGAGTTCAACATAGTCACACACATTGTGCACACAAGGCACAAGCCCACACCTCATCATCTTCACTGAGTTTTCCAGGCATCACACGGTCTTGGAGCTCTTTCTCTGACTATGGCTCTAGAAAAAACATTATTATCATTTATGTTCCCTATACATGGGTCACATATTCTGATGCACAAATCAAAAAGCATGCATGATAAATACATGTTTATTTTGATCCAAAATATTTCTAGTTGGATCTTCCCCAAAATAAGATTGTTACACCTACATCTCACCAAACCATGCAGCCATTAACAGCAAACTATTTTTATATT
Organism: Glaucomys volans; assembly: GCA_020662805.1. Taxonomy (NCBI): domain Eukaryota; kingdom Metazoa; phylum Chordata; class Mammalia; order Rodentia; family Sciuridae; genus Glaucomys; species Glaucomys volans. Next base: position 119,805 of record JAJEJO010002597.1, read on the forward strand.
CCAATTATAGCAAAAACCACTTCACTGGAGGCATAGGGGAAATATAGCATATTTTTATACAAGACTGGCCACTCTAGGGTAATAATTAAAATGCATCTTTGTTCATGTAAGTCCTTACATAGGAATTCCTTCTTTTTGGTCACTCTGGACAATCACTTTATTTTGTCCGTTTCTAGTCTAGACCTGGAAGTCCCCAAATCAGCACTTTCAACGATCAATCCTGGCTGATCTTCCACCCCATTATCTTGGTAATTGTTTCTCCAGATCCCCTCAGCCACCTTATCTCAAGTGGAACTGCTTATCTCCTTGTCTAGGTAACCCTGTAAACTAGTCAGGGCTCTCTAGAGGAACAGAATCAATAGGAGATATATAGATATATATACACACATACATATATACACACACATCACACACACATATACATGTATATATATATACACACACATATATATATCATACAGGCTATATATATATACATATAACAGGATATGTATATCATGCAGGATATATATATAACATACAAGATATATGTATCATATATATAGATATGATATATATGTGATATAATGATAACTATTTGTGTGATTATAAAAAGGAGATTTATTAGATTGGCCAGTGGGACCAGAAGCTGGATAGTCCACATTGGTTGTCTGCAGGCTGGAGAGCGGCAGGAACCAGCAGCTGCATAGTCCAAAGATGCTGAAGCCTCAGGAACAAGAGGGATCAATGATATCCCAGTTTTGGATTGAAGGCCTCTGGAAACTCCCTGGAGAATCACTGGCAGAGTCCACTTTGGAAGAGTGACAGAGTTGGAATCTGTTGTCCTCAGGCAATTGCAGCAGCAGTCAAGAACCTGTTCGAGAGCAATCGCGCTTGCTTCTGCTGCTGCTTTCTTGTTCTTTCAACTTTTATTCCATCCAAGGCTCCAACCTATTGGATGGTGCTGCCCGATTAGGGAGGGTCTCCACTTCAGCTTTCTATCCCACAGTCAGTGATTTCTAGACACACCCTCACTGACACACTCAGAAGCCTCTTAATCTTAGGCATCTCTTAATCCAAAGAATCTCTTAATCCAATCAAGCTGATGATTTCAAATTAAACATTACATCTGTGAACAGTTAGGCTGCCCTGGCTCCCCAGTGTCTGCCCTCCATTCTGGATAGGTGCATAGGTAGGTGTTTATTTAAAGGCAAACTCTGACACTGAACAAATACTTGGGTCCTGCCTTTACCTACTGTTGCTCTAAAAACTTCCTTCCTTGAGCCTGTGAGCTGACCCTCACCATGAAAACAACCCCTTCAAGGGTGCCTCTCTTTAGACCACACACAGGACAAGAGGACAGAAATGCCTTCCTTTCCCAACTTCCTTGACAACAGAAGATGGGGCCAGTATGGGCCAGGAGATTTGAGACAGGCTGCAAGGCTCCAGAGCAGTGACCGTAACAGAGACAAGAGATGGTTTGTGTTAATTCTCAAAAATACACAAGTACGTAAGGGATCTGCCCTCAAGCATCCTCCTTGGTGACCCTCCCTTAACTTCTCTCATTTGTTCTGGGAAGGGCAGTCAAGTACAGGGGACAACCTTTATCAGGGACAGGAAGACAATCATACCAGCAAGTGAAAATGTCATAGGCAGCAGACTTTGAGGGGGAAAAATGTAATTGCTGCTTCTCACAGCAGGAAATTAGACTGAAAGTGCCAGTGTTCTGAGAGATAAGCAATGGAGCCTCCGGATCTCAGAATTTCTGAATGCTCCCAATGTGCCCCAAGGGCAGGGGAATGTCTATAATGTTAAATAAGGAATCAGTGGAGAAGGGGGTGCCTGGGTCCTGGGAGGAGAGGAAGGTGGTGCTCATCTTCATGGGGTTACCATATTATCCAAGTGTCAGTCACTTCCATTCATGAACAGAAATCTTGATATCCTACTGCAGCCATGATCTCCACACATGCTTTCATACAGTTCCCCCTTTTTCTGTAATAGAATGATTTACACCACCTGGACAAAAGCTTCAGGTACTGCTTTCATACCGTCTGCTACACCCAAGGATTTAAAAGTGAGCCCTCTGCTTCCCATGCTTTTTCCTTCCCTTGGTTTAAAATAGTTACAGTGCCGGGTTGCAGGTGTTTTTACGACTTTTAAAAATCTATGAATATTCTTGAATCTGAAGGAAGAAAGTTCCCACACAATGTTTACCTAGTCTTTTAAATGAAAATTGGAAAAGTGCTAAAATAATTTGAGGTAAGGGCTGAGGAAAAGGGCCTTCCTTTGTTTTATTTCTGTCTTCCCTTCCTCATTCCTCCCTTCCTTCTTCCTATTCTTTCTTTCTTATTAATAGATTAGCTGAAGAACAATTTGTAGCTTGGAATTGCTTCATCCATTTAGAGGAACTCACCAGCATGGGTCCTCTGGGAACACAAATGAAAAGTCAAATCCTCACCTTTTGTGCTTGGAGAAAACGAACACAGAGGCTGCAGACTGAGATATTAAGATGAACCATTTTGCTTTTGCCAAGTTGTACCCTAGAAAAGGGAGAAAGGTTTTCCCTAAACGTGGATGTCAACTGTTATGCTATTGGGAGTTATAACATGCTGAATAACTGAAATTATGGGAAATGGACCATTGGCCATTAGGATTATCTCAGCAGTGTCACCATGGTGAGCCTTAGCTATGGCAACTGGCAGGAGGAGGCTGTGCTCAGCCTAGAGATGAAAGAAGTTCTGAGCTTGGAGAAGCAAACTATGAAATAGCCCAGGGTGACCTGGAGGGCTGCATGTTTCTTTGAGTCAAATAACAGGCAGGCACACAGACCAAGTGGCAGGCAGGGAGTTTACAGAATGTCTTTCAGCAAAGCTTAATTCCAGGATCCTCTTTTGTGAACAAGTATTTGTTTTTCTCAATTGTTTTTGTTATTTACATATAAAATATGACAGAGAGAGAAATGTGTAGATGGCAGGTGGATGCTGGGAAAAGACATTAACAACATTTTTATCTCATATTGTGTATTGCTAGATGTCTTCCTGGTAGATTTTTTTATCTTGTCACACTCATTGTGTTTTTGATTAACCAGTATTTAATTTTCTTTCTTTATTCTTTTTTTTCGGTACTGGGGATTGAACCCAGGGGCACCCAACCACTGAGCCACATCCCCAGCCCTTTTTATATTTTGTTTAGAGACTCAATCTCACTAAATTGCTTAGTGCCTTGCTAAGTTGCTGAGGCTGGCTTTGAACTCAGAATCCTCCTGTCTCTGCCTCCCCAGCTGTTGGGATTACACACCTGGCAGTGTTTAATTTTAATGAAGTCCAATTAGTCCATTGTTTTGTGACTAGGGTCTTTTGATATACTGTTTAGGAAATCATTTTCACCCTAAATTCAATAAGATATTCTTCTATGTCTTACTCTAGACCTTTGTTGGTTTATCTTTCACATGTCGGCCTCTAAAACAACTCACAATAGTTTTTGCATATGGTGTGAGATAGGAATCAATGTTAATTTTTTCACAGTTTGGTTTCCAATCTACCAAGTGCAACTGATTGAAAAGACCTTCCTCCCACAAATCGCAGTAGCTCCGTTGTCATAAATCCAGTAACAGTATATGTATGTGTATGTCTCTGGGACCCTCATTTTGTCCTGTTGCTCTATTTGTCCTTATTCCATAATGACACTGAACAGTGTCTTCATTTTTGTGGCTTTCTAATAAATTAACATTGATATTTGCTTCAGTAAGTTATTCAGCTTATTATACTTCAAGTTGTCTCATTCTGTTCTAAGTTCTTGAATGTTCATTTGTATTTTTGAGTTAAATTTGTCAATATCACACACATACATACAATCCTGCTAAGATCTGCAGTAGGATGGCATTGAACCTGTGTTCAATTTAGGGAGACCTGATACCTCAGTGGCATTGAGTCTTCCAGAAGCAAGGTGTGGATTTCATTTTTGTCACGTTGTCTTTAATTCCCCACGACAGTGTAGTTTGTAGAACAGAGGTCTTACGCTTACTTCATTAGTTTTATTTCCGAAATGTTATAGATTATTGGTATTATTAATTTCAAACTTGTTGTTTGGTTGTTACTAGTTTAAGGAAATAAAGTGATTTTTATATATTGGTGTTTACCCAGCAATCTTGCTAAGTAACTTTAATAGCTCTAGAAATTTATCTATTATACTTCTGTATTATTGTATATTTTTATATGCAATAATGTCATTTGCCAACAGGAACAATGTTGCTCTTTCTTCCCAGTTTTTATATTATTTATTATCCTTTGTTCCCTTCTTGCACTAACTACAGTTTCCTGTACATTGTCGAATTATTGGCAGTAGGCATCCTTTGTCTAGCTCCTGCCCTCAGAGGTGAAAAAATCAATATTTTATTAAGTATTGGCTTATGCAAATATACTATAACAACTTTGGGGTGCTCCTTTATATCCCTAGATTAATAAGCATTATTTTAAAAATCATAAATTTTAAATTTTATTGGATGCTCTTTCTGAATAAATTGAGAAAATTGGTTTGATTACACTTTGTGCTAATGATAAAAAATACAACATATCAAATGACCACACATCTCCTTTGAGATGTATTAACTTTATAGTTTCAGACCAATGTAAGAAAAGTAAAAAACCTAAAAGCCCAAATTCTACCTGAACAAGTCTAGAAAAAGAAGAGCAAAGTAAGTCAGAGTAACAACAGAGGGAGAAAGAACAGAAATCAATAAAATAGAATATAGGCAAATGGTAGAGAAAATAAATCCAGAAGCTGATTCTGTGCAAAACTCAACTAAACTATATTTTTTTAGAATGCTCTAGTTACTCGGTTCCCAACAAGACAGAATATAAGTCACTAGTATGAGGAATTAAAGAGGAGTTATCCTTAGGGATTCTTTTAATCATTAAAAGATATTAAGAGGATACTAAGAAAAATGTTACATAAACAAATTAGACAATTTCAAAGATCAATTAAATAAATAAACAAAGTCCTTGAAAAATATCATTAACATAAGATGAAACAAAATTTCATTTTGTCATGAACTTATAGTTCCTTGGAATTATGATATATTGTATCTTTGAAATGAAGGAATTTTTATATGTGTATTTTCATGATCACACAGATCAAATTATATTCTAATTTCCAATATGATTTCTTCTTTATCCATAATCAATTTCTAAATATTTGTGATTTTTAGTCATGTTCACATTATTGATTTCTAGCTTAAGTCCCCTATATTCAGAGAAGAATCTCCATATTATTCCATCCCTTGAAAACTGTTTTAATTTGCTTTTCAGTATAGATTTTGTACATGCTCCACTGACATTTGAAAAATGTGCATTCTGAATTTGTGGGGAGCTAGAGTTCCATATATTTTAATTTAGTAAAATATCTTAGTTATAACTGGCAAATCTTCCATATCCTTAGTGATTTTTTTTGTTCTTTTGTCTACAACAGAGTGAGAAGTATGTTAAATCTCCGTCTCTCATTGTAAATGTGCTTATTTATCCTGATTGCTTTGTCAATTTTTGTTTTTTAGGTACATACAAATTCATGCATTTATTTGTATGTCACTTACACATTTAGGACTTTTACATCTTTTATTGGGATTGACACTAAGAATTATGAAATTTCCTTACCTCAAGGTATAGTCAATCTTGTATTAACACAGACACATTGACTTTTTTGAGGTATTTGTGTCATATTTTTTTCCATCCTTTACTTTCAACCTGCGCTTCTGACAATCATTTTCCATGTATTTCTTCTAAAGTATGAACATAGGGTCTTTATTTATTTGATTTTCTATTCATGTTGATCATTTCCTCTTCTACAGGGATGCTTAGCCTGTTTACATTAGTCTTGGTAGGGAAATTGTTCAGTTTATGCTTAGAACTTTGCTATTTTCTGTATCCATTTGCTCTTTGCCCCTTTATTTTTCCTTCCTTGCACTCTGTTTGACTTGAGTACTGTTTCTTATTCTCCTTCACTTACCTTAGTTACGATTCTCATGTTATTATTCAATGGTCATCCTGGAGATTACAATGCTGTCCTTCACTTACTGAATTTTACCTTACCCAAGTACTTTTAGGACTTCCCAAATAATACAAGGTACTTATAAATATTTAATTCCATTTACACCTGCTTACCCATTTTGTCATTGTCTTCATATATTTTACTTCTAACATAAGATATAAACACCATAAGATATTATTATTATTATTTATTGTTGTTATTTCAAAGGGTCAGTGCAATATTATCTTTACCCACCCATGTATCTTTCCATTGCACTTCATGGCTTTATTTCTTTATTCCTTTCTGCAGTTTCTGTCAAGGATCACTTTTCTTCAGCCTAAACAACTTCTATTAATATTTTTTTGCACTCAGCATGCAGGTATCAAACTAATATTTTCTTTGACTGAAAAAGTTTTTATATAGCCTTCAGTTTTGAAGGATATGTTCTCGGTATGTATAATTCCAGCTTTGCAGTTCTGTCATTTCAGCTCCTTAAACATGACTATTCTTTATCTTTAGGTTTCTAAATTTTGCTTAGAAAAATTGGGCTGTCCTTTGAGTTTATTACTGTTACTTTTTAGGGTGATGTGTATTTTCTGTCCCTGTTTTTGAGATTTGTCTCTGGTCTTCACCAGTTTGACTAATTTTGCTTTTAACACAGTTCTTTATATAAAGATGTTTAAGACTTTTTATAAAGATTTATATCATTGTAGTGTCTACAATCCTCTGTTTCTAAGGGGTAAAGCAAAGGAAAATTGTAGACTTCAAACCCAGTAAATAATATTAGCCCATCTCAGCAAGAGAATTCTGAACCAACAGAATAATACCTATGAGTCTCATCTTTAAAATAAAAAACCTAAAATTATTGTGACTTTAAGAGAAATAATCTCTTCAAGAAAAATAATAGAGATTAATAAATTCTTTTAGTTATCAAGGTTACCATAAAGTTCGTCTAAATTGGTAACTTCTTAAAATTAGCAATCCTTGGGATTTTGTTTTGGTTTTTAGTACCTGGAATTGAACTCACGGGCATTTGACCACTGAGCCACATCCCTACCCTATTTTGTATTTTATGTAGAGACAGGGGCTCACTGAGTTGCTTAGTGCCTCACTTTTGCTGAGGCTGACTTTGAGCTTGCAGTCCTTCTGCCTCGGCCTCCCAAGTCACTGGTATCACAGGCATGCGCCACCACGCCTGGCCAATTCTTGGGTTTTTATCAAATACAAGGGCCTCATGATTCTCATATTCTATATTTGGGAATTTTCTTATTTGCTAAAATTCATTTACACCCCCCAAATTAACACTCATGGTCCTTTCAAGGTCACCTGTGGACATGTACCAATGGGGAGAAATTTGAGTTACATGATGAGTGCATTCAAGACTGAAGTCAAATAAGGAAAACCTTTGCCTTTCTGGTTTCGGCTTTCATACTAAAATCAAGTATCCTTTTCATAGTCTTCTTACTGCTTGTTTGTATACATTTTTGTACAATTTGTTAGTATTTTGATGTTTTCAAAGGCCCTTGAGTATCATGTGTAAGTGGAGACTGTATCCCTGAGCACAGGAAGGCCATCATGTGTCTCATGGAGAAAATACATTTATTAGAGAAGCTTCATTCATACATAAATTATGGTGCTGCTGGCTGTGAGTTCAGTATTGATCCATCAACAAATATGGATTAAGTAAGTTGTATTTAAACAGAAACATACAAAAAAAATCTTCTGTATTAATTGACAAAAATGTTGTACCCAAAGCTCACAGGAATGTAATCCTGTAGCTCCCCTAAGAGCAAAGTTTCATTATTCACTAATTCAGTATTGGTGGTATTTTTATAGAATGTGACTTTCATGAATAATGAGAATCATCTATAAATGGACAAGTAATAAAATTGAACATCAAAAAATACATGGGTATTTTCAGATTTAAAAACCTTTCTAGCTATGAGCTGGTGTTTGCAATAAGTCCAATGTAAATTTGATTTTTTCAAAATAGCTTAACTATGAATAATACACTCTGCAAAAACAAACAACTGGATGAATTTCTTAAGAAAAGCAAGTTACATCACAACTTTAACTCATTTTGATAGACGGGAACTTTTTTTTTTTTTACTAATTTAGGATACTAGGGATTGAAGTCAGGGGCACTCGACCACTGAGCCACATCCCCAGCCCTACGTTGTATTTTATTTAGAGACAGGGTCTCACTGAGTTGATTAGCCTCACTTTTGCTGAAGCTGACTTTGAACTCAAGATCCTCCTGCCTCAGTCTCCTGAGCTGCTGGAATTACAGGTATGTGTCATGGCATCCAGCTATCATTTTAATACATTTATCAGCTGAAACATATTTACTCTTGAAATGGCAGCACCACCCATACTTGCTACTCCTATCTTTCAGTCATGATTCCCATAGATTAAGACTTCTTCCAAGATATAAACATTTGTGAGGACAGGCCATGAGGTAGGGGTTCCTTTCTGTGTGGTCACATTAAGTGGCATTTATTTTTCATTATCTGAACTCAACTGAGGAAGCAGAGTGAAGACGTTCAGACCAGACTCATTAAGCCAGACTGCAGAGCTGGAACACAACTCGCTGCTAACCAGCTGTAGAGCAGAGGATACGGTCTCTGACCCTGAGGTTCCTCATTAACAGACGATGATGGAAATAATGCTACCTCAAAGAGTTGAGTGCTAGAGCACTCAGGAGACTATACGTACCATTTTTAGGATGTGTAATCTGCCATTGCTGTTGTATCATAGCAGCCCTGTATAAAAGATAAATAAGCATTGAGTGAGATGTTAGTGGCTGAATGATCATACAGAAGAAGGTCTAAGTGTCTTGGAAGGGAAAATTTGGTTGACTCTGCAGGACTGTATCTTCCTCCTGTCCCTGCTCAGTATGCACATTACAGGTCATATAGAAAGAGACTTGGATTGTCTACTGATCAAATCTATAGATTATATAAAAACAGAATGAATTCAGTCCAAACAGAATGAATTCAGTCCAAAATTATTATTTTTCCCTTGTGATATATATACTTTACTGCTACCAAACTTACTTTACTAAAAGCTGAATTTGATTTACAATTCCCCCCTAAAGCCTCTCACGATTCCCATTGCCTATATAGATTTGAAATTCTTTATTAACATTGTTGTCATCAAAGATTTCTTGATTTGACCCTCTCCACAAGAAGGGAAACTGATTTCAAAACTGTGAGAGTCAAGAGTTCTGCCATGGTCCGTACAAGGAGCACACCTAGAGAACTGGTTGGTTTTACTTCTAGATAACATGTTACCAACACATCATCACCAGTTTGAGCTTTAAGTAAAAGATAAGAGGAAATGGGACCTGACACAATGTCATTATGAACAATTTATGGTTCAGCCTTAAGAAAGATAATTGAATAGGAAAGGAGGGGTTGGGGTCATGTGTTGTGCCTGTTATCCAGAATGAATGACCAGTGCTCTGGATGCTGCTATGTTAAGACAGAAGAGAACAAGCAAGAAACACAAGAAGGTGAATTTCTGTTCAACAGAAAACAACTTTACAGTGATGGTGACCTGTTTGAAAACTACCTAAAAAAAAAGTCTGATTTTTTTTTTTTTTAATGAGCTAAAGAAGCTGCCTAGATTTCAGAACGATATTCATCTCTGAGAAGTTTTGATGAATAAAGTGGGAGCTGGAAGAATATGCAAAGTAGGGGCAATCATTTAAGACCAAATTCTGAATCATATCCTTTATGGATAATCATGAATATGCAGTGTTCATGGGCTCAGTCTCCAGATGCTTTCCAGGTAGTAAAAAGGAAATTGAAGTACATAAAGAAATTTATACATTTTAATACACCTTTCTTTTTCAAATGAAAAAGGTTTCTTATAAGCTCTCTAAATAACACAAGTGAGTTGTAGCTCCAAGTTTAAAACTTGTGCAAACACAGCAATAATCTGTCATCAAAAATTGAGGGTCAGTTTTAATCTCATTCTTTACAAAAGACCATGATTTAAAAAATCAATTTGATGTAATATTATTGCCTTCACAATTCCATTTTTGTGTGTGAACTTCCTGATTGATTTTTAATCCAGTGCTTTTTAAGAGGTCAATTACAAATGGCTATTTATCAAAGTAAACCAGGAATTTGCAATGGAGAATCACTGCAGTGATTAAATAGTCTGCTCCTTGGAGCTCAAGGTTAACACTCAGTCATGAAGTAGAGACAAACACCCAATTTGGATCCCAAGGAAATTTATATGTGCTTACAAGAAATAATGTGTTCCCCAAGATAAAAAGATGATCATCCAGACATTTAGTGTTTCCTCACTGTGAATTTGGATACAGCAACCTGCCAACCAGTAATTCATTACTGTGTTTTACCTAGAGATGCTTCAAGGTTGAGAATGTGTTTGTAGGAGGTGCTGCCAGGGGCTCACATAAAGGCTCTCAGCACTCAGATTTCCTGGTTGCAGGGCTCACTGGCAATGAAAGAATCTGCAACTCGCAGAGAGATTTTTTTCAACTGTGGGAACGTGTTCTGCCTCCATGCCAGGTGGGCTGGAGTCACCAGGGAGTTTGCAGCATGGTGAGCACCTCCAACGAATGAGGAAGTCGGTAGATAAATATCCCAGATTATTTGTCCTTTGGGTGGGACAATTCAGGTTGACTTCTATACTGTCTCTGAGATGTTTGAAATGGACTTAAGTGAAAAATAGTAGTCTGCTTATTAGTTACCCAGTATGGACTTCCTTTTCTCCCTTCTGTCTTTTTGTAGAACTTTCTGTTGGTGCTTCCTGGGACCATCTCCTAATAAACTACCTGTTCTCACTTCCTGGTCTCAGATGTCAGCTTTAGGAAAATCAACCTGAGTTTATGCTGTCCACAAACTTGAATATTAACGGGGCTTTGTTTTACATCTATTTTCCCAATTTTTATTAATGTGGCAGTTTTACTTTTAAAGTCTAAGAAATAATGCTACACAGGCTCTTGTCTGTGTACAAAGTACTGCTTTCAACAGCAGGTGAATTTCACTAACAAAATGATGACCAAAAGAAGGCAGAGCAAAGGGACACATGATATGATGGATGAATACACACTTTCTATGAGCTGGTGAGATGAATCTACAACGCTACAAGTCAGGGCAAATGATGCTTTGGGGAAATACACAAGGAGGAGAGATCCTGGGTGCTGTTCCTGCCCTATTCCTTGCTTGGGGTCGTGGTTATATGGGTGTATCTACTGTGTGGTAATTCGTCAAGCTCCACCCTTATTTTTATGCTCCTTTTTTGCTTCAATATTCTTTTTCGACAAATTTTATTTGTAAAATGGGGTGACAATTTTGTGCTTCTGAGTGCTTACCAACCCCAAAGAATTATTTTCAAATCTGACTTGTTCTTGTAGAGCACAGAAAAAAAAAAACTGTGTCTTTTAACCCATTACAGTATGTTCTAATTTATTGTCTCCCCTCAGATTCTCAAAATGAATATGCCAACCATAATTACTCCTGAATATATTGATTTTATTGCTCACAAACTGGTGATCGTTTAACATTTCAGAAAAGGCAAATCCTGACTGATGCTCAATTAAAGCTTCAGCCTCAAGTGTTCTCCATGTTCACATATGGCCTTTGCGAAGGATTGACACACCAACCATTGTTATCTTTTCATCTTAGAAAAGCCTTAAGATTTCAACAGCTGCTTTAGGTAGAGAAGGCACCATTCTCTTACAACGTACAAGAGGAATCTCTAAAAACGGACAAACAAAAATTTTTTAAAAATTTTGCCCCATGCTGCTGAGAAAATATTTGATAAAAGGAGGGGAAAGAAGTAATCGTATGTCCTTTTGTGAAGACCACTCACAATTTTTTTTTTGAAATTACATCAAAATAAAATTAATTTAAACCCCATGGTTGATAAAATGTAATGTTTTTCTCAATGTTAAAGGAAGGCATTTTCCTAACCAAAACCTTTCTCTACTGTTCCTGCTCACAAGTTTCCTCTCTGTCCACTCTCACGGATTGATTCTCTTTGCAGAGTTGCTTAGGTTAACATCCTGCAATCTTCCTGTCTGTGGGACTCGTACTGTCCATGATGTGTAGATACAGGAATGAGCACATGCTATATCCTTTTCTCAAACCTTGCCTGCCTCTCCATCATCTGAAGGCCTCATCACAGCACAGACTGCTGCTCCCCCTGCCCCAAAGCTTCTGACTCAGTAGGTCTGGGAGGGAACAGACACCGTGCATTTCCTGTTTCCTGAGCAGTGAGATGGATGCTGGTCTTGGGACTGCACGTTAAGAACTGAAGCCCAATATTCCATTTCTTTGTAATTCATCAAGTGCTCTAAAGCCTCGTCTCCCTTGTACTCAAACCTCCAAGATAATCATTTACTTTGGGGTTTTTCTGATAGCTTTCCCAGGAAGGAAAACGCCTAGTTCATGGGGTATTGTTACCAGACACTCACTTTCATTTTCCATTCCTTTATCTCTGAATAACTCACCAGCTTTCTATGTTCAATATTACTTTTTAAATAATTTTTTCCCTTTCTTTATTTTTATTTTTACAGACTGCATTTTGACTCATTGTACACAAATAGGGTACAACTTTTCATTTCTATGGTTGTACACAATGTAGATTCACACTATTCATGTAATCATTCATATACATAGGGAATACTGTCTGTCTCTGTCTTAGCATGAGATTCTCCAACTCCATCCATTTACCAGCAAATGCCATAATTTTATTCTTCTTTATGGCTGAGTAATATTCCATTGTCTTAAATAATTATTTTTAAAAACCTAATCTTTCTCCCTCTCCTCCCTTGGTGTTCTCCCCGCTCTCTAAAGAACACCTCTAGTTATATGTTCTATTCATCTGTTTTGTTTCAGATGTAAAGAATTTGTCAGGAATCAGCCCGTGGTCTCCAGCAACTTCATGATAATATCTCAGAGCTATCACCTCCTCCATGTCTCAGCTCTTCCTCATGGCCACACACCACAACCTATGCTTACATTAACTTCCTGCCTTTTCAGTCTCAAGTCCATAATTATATTACATATGTTATATTATATTATATTATATTATACTCAAAGTTGTTTTGTTAAATAGCAACAACTTCCTGCCTGTAGTGTTTGCTCATTTTCAGTACTTCTTTCTCAGCTAAGAAATGATTCACAGTGCTTCTGACATGTATTAGTTGGCAGCACCAGAAGAGTCTACCATCTTGTTTGCTTTCTTTGTTGACCCTGAAAATATGCCATTTTCTTTACCCCAAAGCCTCATTATCCTCTTCAAAGTGCACCCTTTCTTTGTAGATAAAAACGCTCAATGTGACTTAAAATTGTCCTCTCCTACAAAGCAAATTCAGATAAGCTGCTGGGAGCCATCTATGAACCATGTGTGTGAATTGAGCAATGTTTGGGCCACAGGCAGAGAAGTTGCTGTGGTGGTAACTCCCAGGTGGAAATCCCCTGGAGTCAGACCGCCCCCTTCATGCTGGCACCCTCCCAGAGACGGGTGTAGCATGCCAAACGCCAATCAACCTGTTTACCGCAAGACCCCTGCCACAATGAGAAACGAGCGAGCACTGAAACAAAACTCCTCCCACTGAAACCTTATCCCTGCTTTTGATATACACCCCTTAAATAAAGAATTAGGGCCTTTCTCGGTTGTTCAGTTCCAGTTCCTATCAGGACTGGAAGACCCATCAGGGTGCTCTGCTATTCATATCTAATCTTTGATTTTGTCTTTAAATTTTACTGATCATTTCAGACTTTTCATTTTCTCAGGCAGCTCCCACCTTCTGATCAGGAAACTGATGTGTCTGTTGTTGGCCACCCCATCACCAAACTGCATTTCATTCGAGATAACTTTAGCAATCTTTGGTAGTGGACACAACCCAACATACCCGTGCATACGTGTCTCTGGGGATATTCTCATGTATGTGTTGTCTATTCCAATTTTTAAAAAATTATCCATGTAAGGAAGTCAGTCCCTCCTTGTTTCCTTTGCTACTTGTACCATGTACAGTGTTCTGACTACACAATAGTGAGATCAGAGATGATGCCCCTGTTGAAAATAAGGATCCAGTTCCCATTCCCCTGGTGCTGAAAATTGAACACCCAAGAAACACCAAGGCAAAAGCAAATGTTTTATTTAAAGGATAGAACAGAGAGAGACACACAGAGAGAGACTCCTCCATAGAAGCTGGTGCCTGAGGGAGTGGGGGGTGTCCTGCCCTTTTATAGATTTCGATGTCCTTTGTTCTCATGCCCCCTCCTCCTCTTGTCGTGCCTATAGGACCAAAAGGTGGAGTGATCCAAGAGCAGGAAATGAGTCTTAGGGGTTCAGACAGGAAAAGAGCTGTCCAGGGGGCACTCATTAACAACTTCTTGCTGGGAGGAGCAATTCCCTGGAGGCAGGTAACCTTGGCAATGGGTTGGAGGAGGGGGAAGTGCTCTGGAGGTATTAGCATTTTATTTCCTTTGAATCAGCCCCCATCTTCCTGACCCAATCATTCCTTATCTACACAGACTGTCCATTTGCCCCAGCCTCAATGGTATTGTGCAATCTACACTTTTTCTTTTTTGAGTTAGAAAAAGGGGACACAAGCACTTCATGCAGGAATAACCAGATTCCATCTAACCTCCTGAACCACATTGGCCTTTATGCTACTGGTCACAAACTAATTGCTACACTAATGGGGGACAATGATCTTAACAAAAAGTGCCATTTACCTGCATCATTCATATAAATTATTTTGGATTGAGAACCATTGGAGTGTAAAATTAAGTCAATTTATTTAAATTTGATAAAGATTCAGGTTTTAAACAAACAGATGGAAGATCAAATTATAGTATAGATAGATATTTGATGAAAAGGCAGGTGGCTACAGACAGACAAACAAACGAACAGACAATCCTACTGAATTCTAAGAGAAAATCAGTATAATATAAATATTGGATATGTAAAATATAGGCATGGTACATTTTATATATATATAATAGTATGATAACATATATATAAAATATATATGTATATTATGTGTGTGTATATGTACATATATACACGCACATATATATAAAATAGTAGATTACATTGGATATCTGTTACTCTCAAACCCTAGGAAATATAAGTTCATTTATATAAGCTCAAGTGAAGAAAGTTTGTTGATTGAATTCATTTTCTTGATTATACATTTTGTGCCAGATGCTGAATCTGAAAGGACAATCCTTCTTGCCCCCAAGGCAGCATAGTACATAGTAGAGAGGAACTAAGCTAAAACAGGGTGCATAAGTACTTTAGGTCACAGGATCAGAAACTGGATTGCAGCACATTAATGGGGGATTGGGAGATGAGAAAGTAAGTCTATACTATTCCTTCAAGGTGTTTGGTGAAGACTTAAAAGTGTGAAAGGTGTAGAATAAAGAGAAAGATTAAGGGTTCTTTTTTTTCTTAATGGGATAAAGAAGATGGTTTTAAGGTGGCATTGGGGTGGCTGATCAAAGGAACAATGGAGAAGTTACAGGAAGGAAGGGGGAAACCAATGGAGGTCACGTACTGTTGTAAGAAGGAAGGGAAGAAGGACCAAATGAGCTATGAAACCATGGATCCAGATAGGGGAGGAGAGGGAAAATGCCTCTCATTTATATCTCTTAAGATCAGCAAGACCAAAACACCAATCAATGCTTCAGTACATTATTCTGCCTTTCATGGAGTCAGAAACCCTCTTTTCTTCCTGCTCTTCATATCATAATTTATATTCATATTTACACCATGTCAAACTGCTTCGGAAACTAGGAAGATAAATTATGCCACTTCTTGCTTTGCTGTCTTTCCTAACACCTAGCATTGCCTAAGTTGAGTCCCTTCCACCATTCAGGCCATGTGGTAGTGATCAAACAGGTCTCAGGTAACCATCAGGAAAATAGGAGACATGAGCATAGGTATCTAGTCACCTCCTCACTAAAAGAAAAAGACAAGACATGAAATCAGGAAAAACAATCGAACCTCCAGACTATGTTCTTTTAATTGTTAAGGAACAGAAACTTATCTCAAGAAGTTATCTCAAGCAGATAAATAAATAAATGAGCAATGCTGAAGTAAATTAAATTAAAATGGATACTTATAATGTATTAACCATGTTTATACTTTGGGGCACTAATAATATCAGAAACTGGGGCAACCCTATTAACTTCACTCATTCTACCTCCTCCAAGGCAGCCTGCTGTCTCTTCCACTGTGGGCCCCTTAGTTATCAACTGGCCTCCACTCACTCTCAGTTTCTGAGTTTATAAAGTACCACATCAAAACTGACATCCCTCTGATTCTTCTAAGAATTTTCAAGAAATGCTACCTGGATCATTTACTTAGATTTTTTTCTTTTTTTTTAGTTCAAACTTTGGGAAAATATTAATTGGCTGGAATCATTTTATCATGTCACCACATAGATTGCTACCTAATCTATAAATTTGTTGGTCAATTTCAGACACCCTTGAGCCAAACAGTGTGGCAATGGGGCCAAGTTCCCAAGATAAAAACAGAATTACTCTGATGACAGGAAGGAGAATATGGCAGATATTACAATGGTTGGCTCATCCAAGGCAAGATGGTATCCAAGACATAAGGGACTACTGATTCTTAAACCAGAATAATAGAAATTATGAATCAAAATTTTAGAAACCAACATACTGAGACAGTAGTGAATTAGCACAGCGAGTGAATAAAAAATCTCTTAATAGAACTTTGTTAACTTCTCACAATTCAAGAGGATGAAGCAGCAGAAAAGAAGAGGGCAACTGGATTCTTGCTCTGATAGCTCCCTTAAGACCTGTTGTGCCAATTGAGTATGTGTGAAATTGAGATGTATGAAAGAGAAAGGTTTCCCAGTCTGGTGGGACAATTCCCTGACGTAATGATCATTGGTACCTGGAGAAAAGTGGGATGTAGTCACACCATGTCCCTGAATAAAAAACTGGGCTAAAGAGGTCTATGTAAAAAATTTACCTGGGAACTTTGACATCAATAATTGAAACAAAAGAAAACCCAGAATCAGAATGAAACATTCCCTTCTGGAAATACCTATGATTTATTCCTTCCCCCTCTATTTCTGGCTCTTAGGACTACATTTTTCAATAGAGTATCCTCCAGTCACATGTGGCTAATTAAGTTGAAATTAGTTAAAGTGAAGTTAAATTTAAAATTCAGTTCCTCAGTTATGATAGCCATATTTTAATACAGTAGCCACTAGTCACATGTGGCTACTGATCACTCAATTGGAGAATGCAGATGTAGAATATTTCTTTCCCAGAACATTAATATGCAAAGAGTAATAAACATCAAATTATTTTGATGAATTCCAAAGTCCATCTGGAACATATATTTATGATAATCATAAAAACACCAAAAGGGAGGAAAGGTAGGGAAGTTTCCCTGAAGGAATTTTAAAATATATGTAAAGCTGCTATAATTAAAACAACATTGAAGATGTTAAAAGAAATAGAGCCATAGATCAGTGGACAATTAGACAGTACAGAAATATATTTAAATATACATGGGAATTGCAACATCATAAAATATGTCACTTTAAATCACTAGTATTGAAATGCTGGTAATAAGTTTTGGAAGAAAACAAACTAATGATTTGCTACTTACTACACATAAATTTTTTTCCAGATAAGATTAAAGATCAAACTGCATTTAAAACAGTTTAATAATCTTGGGATGAGAAAAACAGAAAAAAATTTTTAAAGACATGAACCCATGAATAATAGGCATAATTATAGATTAATATTGGGGAAAAAATCCGAAGTCAAAGACATACATATGCAAATTAAAATGGTTTGTTTTGCAATATGCCTAGTAATAAAAAGAGATCATCATATGGAAATGACTTTAACATGTTCTGAATTTCAAGGATAAGGAGAGAATTCTAAAAGGAATCCAAGCAGAAAAAAACAGTTTCCCAAAGGAAAGACCACATTCTAGTCAAGATTCCTTTGAAAAGCAACAATAATTGTATAACTAAGCAACAAAAATAACTTCAAATTCTGAAAATATTCTAAGGTAGAAATAGTACAGGTCACTTTGACCACGGTGCAATAAAATTAGGAAAAACTTTTAAAGTATTAAGTTTAAAATCCAATTGAATAAAAATTTTAGGAAACAAACTCACACTGTTCTAAATGATTCCTTGGGCAAGAAAGAAATCAAAGCTATAATTGCAGACCATTTAGAAAATAAGTATAATGAAGAACCTTTGGTTCCTGCAGATGAAGGACTTGCTTGGACTGCTGAATTCTGTAAAATAATAATAATAATAATAATAATAATAATAATAATAATAATAATAAAATTATGAAGTAAAAATAAATAAGAATACTCAAAGAACTAATTTATGAGAGCCCCTTACAAGAAAACAAAGAAGTAATCTAGCATCTTCCAATCTTCCACCTGGACAGGAATGAAGAGCCCATCTCTGTTTTTCCCTTAAACTCACCAAAAAGTATACAAGCTGGTGCTCAGGTTTACCATACCTCCTCTATTTTCCAAAAGTTATAACGTCAGGGGGAGAGGAAAAACAACTAGAAATACCGTATATTGAACATGCAATGGTTGAAAATACAAATACAATAGATGAAATAAATTTCAGAATTGGTGGAGCCTACAAAGAGATAAGAAATGAAAACTAAAATATCAAGGAACCCCTTTGTTTTTGTTTTCTTGAGTTAATTCACTTTGTGCTTTTATCCTTTCCAACTTAGTGTTTCTTGATAAATATGTTTTTCTTAAAGATTTTTAGTTGTAGATGGACACAATATCTTTATGTTTATTTATTTATATTTTTGTGGTGCTGAGGATAGAACCCAGTGCCTCACACATGCCAGGCAAGTACTCTACCACTGAGCCACAACCCCAGCCCTATAAGTTACTTTTCAAATGTGACCTAGATCTTCAAATGTGATTAGACTTAATTCTGTTTTAGTTTCATCAGTAAATTCCATATTTTTATTCTTTCAGGGTATTTGAAATTTGTATGCTGTTCTCACCATGGTATAACTGTCTTGGAAAAGTTTTAGGAAAATATTTTATTTTCTTGCTTTGTGAATTATCTATGTACATATATATATGTGTATATATATATACACACATATATATCCACACACATACATACTTAAAAATATTTTTTAAATTAAAAAATGAAAATTAAGAGACATGATGAATAGAATTAGATGCCAAAAGATAGATAATAGAAACCCTAGAAAATGACAAAAGAAAAACACATGAGATATTTGAAGGTAATTGTGACCTATTCCCCTCAATTACAAAATGATCAAGGATCTTTAAATTCAAAGATTTATAGAATTAGAAATGGAATAGTTAAGAAAATATACATGTTACAGCAAAATATAAGAATGTGCACATCATAGACAATGAATGACTTTTGCTTCTTCTGTTCATTTGTTCCCTGCATCAACTTTGTGATTAGAAAAATAGCATAAAATAACTGGAAAAGTTAGGAGTCACCTTTCCCAAAAATCCTTCCCCACCCAACTCCCCCTGGGGACAGATGAAGCATTCCCATATGAGAGTCCATAATATCTGTTCCTCAGAAATTGCTTTAATCCTGCTGTGTCCATCCTTACTTACCAGCATGTTTAGGTGGTGAATATTAACCAGGGTGACACAGCAAAATCTTGGGGCATTTGTATTTGTTAATCTGCTTGCCCTGGTCCCACTGCAGGGTTACTGATCCCGAATCTTTAGGACTATAGTATAGCTTTTTAAAAAAACTCCAAGAGTTGCCTTGGCTAAAACCACCAACAGAGAGGGAAGATACTATATGTGCATCTCTATGTTCCCAGAGGTTACATAATACCAGTATATAGAAAAATGATCAGAAAATTGTTTGTTGAATGATCACAACAATGGAATGTAGATGCACATTGTTTCAAATGACAGATGAATGACATTCATGTCTCTGACACTCACAGCAATTTGTTTTGTAATCTCAACACCCAACATCATTTGTCAAACCTCCTCTTAAGTCATTGGTATGATCTAACACTGCTACACAATTTGTTTCAAGGAGCTAGCTTTATTTCACTATTTACATACCATGTAGAATCCTGGTTGAAAGTAAACTTTAAATGTTAGATTTGGGGCAACTTAAATTGAAATCACTCCTGTATCTTTGCATTCCAGATGTAGCAATGATTACAAATTGTTTAGTCCAGGGACGAGATTTCCCACTTGCCCCTAGAGTAATATGATAGAGATCTCTGGTTTACGAAGGTACTGCATTTGGGATCTCATAAACTGAAAAGAGATTAAAATTGCTGAATGTATCAAGAAAGTAATAACTTGTCCTCCTTTAGAATTTCAAATGAGAGCAGTGAATGTAGTCATCCCATGGAGAAGATGCTCCATGTTTATATCCTACTATTTGTTTTGGAAAGAATCCATGTATGTGTCTCCACCCACAGGGATTATTTAAATTGGTTACATAATCAAATGGTGAAGAAAGTCTGGACAGTTCCTTGACAATTTGATACCTTATACATTTCTACTGCTCTCCAGCATTCAGAGGACCTTCCTCCGTATTTTCTCAGTAGGACATTTATAGCCAGTCCACCGGGTTTGTACAACAAGGATTATTATTATTGTTCCTTCATTACAAATGAACGCTTGAAATTTCATCCTGTTAAGTGATTACTCAGAGATGCCCAGCAGAGCTGGGATGGCCACCAGATCATCTGACTCCCTGAGTGAGGCTCTCTCCATCATTCCATAGTTCCCACAGGATTCTGCCCGAAGAAGTAATGGAATGTGGGCAGTTCTACATATTACATTGTCTTGCACTCACTTCTTTCAACTGCTATATCTGAGAACAAGCAAGTCATCAAACGTGTGAAACCTTAAAGATAACAAGCAAAGAACACAATGTCATATCAAGAAAAAATAACCTTCACCCACAGTTGGGATGTCCTTCCCATGTGTTATATCCACATGAAGATGTTTCTTCTTTCCATGTGCTATGGACATAATGTTTGCACTCATCTCCCCTTCGCCCCAAAGTCATACGTTGAAATCCTAACCTCCAATGTGATGGTATTGGAACCTAGGGATTTAGGAAGGTAATGAATGCCCTTACAAGAATTTGCTCTAGCTCTCTGCTCTCCACCACATGAGACTACAATAAGGCAGCCATCTGTACACCAAGAAGCAGACCTGACCATACACCAGATCTGCCAGCACCTTGATCTTGGATTTTCTGGCTAACTAAACTGTTAGAAATAAATTTCTTTTGTTTAATCTCCCCAGTCTTTGATATTCTGTTATAGCAGTCCAAACTAAGGCATTATAATTTTTTAAAATGCTTAAAATCCTAACAGCCAACTAATATCCCTAAAATTAATCAGAGTTTCTGGCTAACATTAATATAAAGCCCTTAGTGTGTGCTGGAAGCCCGGATGCTTTCTACAAATCCCAATTAATCCAGGCATCATCTTATGACACTGTTTACATTGTCCCTGCTTTCGTAAGAGGTAAATGTGGAATGCACACTCATAACCACCATGCTCTGCACCAGTAATAATCATAAAAATATATTAACATGACCCCATGCCAAAACTAATTTTCATAAACAGTGAACTGTCCATGATTCAGGTGGGAGAGGAAGGCGGAGGCAGGGTACACAGCTGAGGGGTATTTAAATTTTTATGCCCAGGGGGAGCTCTAAAGCAGATGTGGAAATTGGTAGAGGAATTTATCACAGGACTCTGCTGTGCCAAGGGGGAGAACTGGTGATTCATAGGCCATAATAGGGATGCGTGAGTGTCAAGGAAGCAGTAGCCCACTTAATGAGAACAGTAGATCCCACAAGAAAAGAGAAATTTTAAGTTAAGGATTCATCTATTTTATAGAACTCTTCACAAAATTCATGTAACTGACTCTATAGATATGCAAGAGGGTCAGATTAGTGATGCTTTAAGAGCTTTCCTGTTTCCTGACTTTGAAATGATACAAATTCAGACTTGCTTCTAATTTTTAAGAAAAATTCCAATAGAGGTAGAATGAACAGCTGATTCCTTCTGGTTCGGGGGGCTGCTTTTCCACTAGATTTTATATTTTTCAGGCAGCTATTAGCAGCGTTCCAGGACTGGGGTGTCAGAAAACATATGCCAGGCAAATCAGGCAGCACATCAGTGGGCCAGCAGTTCATTCATCCTATTCCCCAATTCGTACAGCTGAGCCCAAGAGGCAGCTCCTGTCAGCCTTAAAACCTCCCTCTGACTCATTCTTGGATTTTCTCTCTGAGACTACAGAGCAGAACAAGAAACACCTAGGGTGCCAAAATCTCCACTTTTCATTTCAAACCAGTCAGGCACCTGGGTCTTCATAGATTCTGGGCCCATAAACGGAAGAGAAAAACTCCTGTGAGAATCAGCAGAATTCCCACATTGAACTGTTTTCTTTCCTCTTAGATCCAAGATGAATCCAATAGCCATAGTTAGGGTTTCTACCTTAGCCAGCTGCTTCAAGTTCACTCAGAGCTCTTTAGCAAATACGCCATGGAGGTCCTGACTGGTAATGCCTCCCTCAACTCCAATCTCATGGGCATGGGACTCAGGGGAATTTTCATGCTATTGAAATATTGTAAATGGAATTTCAGAGGCAAGGACACATTCATTCAGAATTTATTTCTTGAGTATATACCATAAGCCACACATTTGGCTCATATTTTACAGATTTGCATCAATAACTTGATAGCTAAACAGCTTCAGCCATATATGTTAAATCATGCATATGTAGTTGAGGTACAATAAGAATGAGTCATCACACTTACAATCTATCGATACTCTGAAAATGACCATTGAACTATAAATGGTATAGCTCTTACATCCTGAGATTCAGGGATAAGAACAAGAAGAGGCCTGATCTTTACTGCTGTTATGGATGCATTCAAATTCTATCTCATCAAAGGAGAATTAATGATATTCCTAATAAGTTAAAACTTTTTAAATAGATAATCTCTAAATGCTAAGCCTTAAAATTCCTCATTCCAAGAATTACTTGACTCCAATTTTTTGAAGAACACACTGCTAGATGGTAAATTAATAGTGGTCCTGTCTCTTAATTATAAAAGAGCTAAGACAATATATTTTTCTCCATTACAACCAGTCTGAATTAAGGTGGACCTTCCACAAGGATAAACTTGAAAACATATTTATAAATAAATGTAGAGATTAATAAGTGAGCAAGTCTAAGATCTTCATCTATCATAACATCCTCCTCCAGTATGAATGATTTCATTTGCTTTTTAAATAGATAAATACAAAAACAGCATTTTTCCCTTGGCAAGAAAAAAATTGTTTTGTACTATTTACCTAGACTGCATCTGTGTTTCTAAAAAGGAACAGTAAATACATTTCTGGAGCAAGACATGTTTCCGCGATAATGTGAGTAATGCTTCTGAAATACGCTGGAGATTATTAGAATGCTTTCCAGAAGCTGCTATTGAACTCAGTCAGTTTAGCAAGAATACAAGATAAAGATAAAGGTGCTCTCAACATTTTTTACTAAATTTCCAGGAGAGTGCTATGACTGGAAGTCTTCCAGGAGAGCGCACACCAGAAGGTGGGGGCCAGGAGAGTCCCAGACATTCAGAGGGCAAGCTGGTTCCAGCCCACTCTGAAAGATACATAGGCCAGACTGCCCTCTTCAAGAGGCTCCTGGGAATAAAGAGCCCAGTTTAGGTGACATCTGCCATCACAAACACTGTGTTCATTTTCAGCTTGTTCTGAAAATTTCATAATAAGGTTTTTGCAGCATCTTCTAATCAATGCCCAACCCTTAATTGGACAAGCACTTCACAAAAGTGAAAAAGAGAAATAAAATCATTGATATCTGATAGAGTCTATATCTTGTACATATACTCTCCCAAGCCAGGTCAGCTTTGGGAAAATCATAGCTTCTCACATCTCTCAGATCCCTAGAACTGTGTGGTGGTGATAACATTCATCCTTCTAGATCAGACCTATTTATGACTAGTATTTATTGGGCTGCAATGATGTACCTTCCTGGAATTGATATTCTTACGTGGGGAGGTGGGGAAAGAACAAATAAATGACAAACTAAAAATGCCCCAATGTGATAATTTGGTTGATTTCATATAAGCTTACATATTTTATGAAGAGAATGAGGAAGTGGCACTGATTTGAAGAAGGTGATCAGAGATTCCCCCAGGGAGCTCTGAAGCTAGTATGGCCAATAACAGGGGCCCCACATTGTGCAGGCATGGCCAGGCCTTTACACTCCTGCCTCCATAGGTCCCTGGATGTGGGTCCAGGGAGCTCTCTGCAGCTATGGAATCTCTGAATGGACTGACAGCTGAAGGCTGTCCTCTGACAGCTCTCCCAGAGGCGGGGCAACAAGGCTTTCCTTTATAGAAGATCCGAGTGGAATATCTCAGAATCCATGGGGGACTTTAAAGTACAGGAGTGATACAACTTAGCTCACTATATTTCCTCAACTCTAAGATGCAGTTTAGAGTTAAATATTAAAGATAATTCTAATATCTTTAAAATTGGACTGTATCTTACTAGTATCAGATAATCCTCGTGGGTCAAATGTCATCATTCCCTCCGCATGTATGAACATCCATAGTGCTTGCACCAAAACTGACAGGTCTCAGCAGTTTAGAAGAAAAGCCTGGACACAAAATCTGCACCACTCTTGTAAGACACAGGAACCAAATGATTATGGGAAAAGGGTGGAAGGTGGCATGTCAGACAAGTTCAACAATGTTTCATATTTCCTAACAAAAGAGTCAAAATTCAGCAAATCACATGACTTTAGCACCATTGGTTTTTAGTTCTGTGACTTCCTTTAAAATAACAGTGTATCACCATGTTCTTGAGGAGAATATTGTGCATCAGAGACTGAATTCAAAAACTGACTGCCTAGAGAGTTGGCTTTGAATTTGAAAAAGTTTTATGAATATGTTTAATTTGTTTTTTCCCAACAGATCATTGATATTACATTGATATTACACAGATTATAAGATAACTTTTCAAAATATAAGTTCATTTCAAATACCAATGCTCTTTCCTGCATAACCCCTTATAATCTGTATTCCCAATTCCTCTCTCACATCTCTCAGAGCACTGGTGTCAATTATCTCATTTAAAATATAATAAATTAATATAATGTTGCTATTATTGTTTTGAATAAAATTTTATCTACTAGATCAATTAAGAAAAAGAAAAGATGCTATCTTACCTTAATTATTCCTTCTCTAATGTTCTTTCTTTCTTTCTGCAGATACGACCTCTAGCCTCTATCATTTTCATTCTTTCTAAGAAAAAGCAATATTTCTTACAAGGCAAACCTATTGGTGAAAAAAAAATCTCTCAATATTTGCTTGATAAAATCTTTATTTCATCTTCACTTTTGAGGAATAATTTAGCTGGACACCGAGTTTTAGTTTGTCTCTTCTTTCTGTTGTTCTTTCTTTCAACATTTCATTCCACTTTCTTCTTGCTTAAATAGTTTCTGAATGGACATCTGTTGTAATTCTCATCCTTGCTCCTCTCTGATAAGGTGAAGTTCCCCACTCTGGCTTTTATCAAGATTTTCTCATCTTTAATTTTCTATAGTTTAAATATGATGTGCCTACATATATATGCTGCTTTGAGTTCATGATTTGAGCTTCATGAGCTTGAACTTATGATTTAGTATCTGTCATTAATTTTGTAAAATTCTCAGTCATTATTGTTTTTTTTAATTGATTCTTTTTCATTATACATGACAGTAGAATCCATTTTGATATAATTATACAGCAAGGAATATATCTTTTATTTTTTCACAATGTAGATTCACATGATTCATATAATCTTACATACACATAGGGTAATACTGTCTCTGTCTACTATCTTTCCTTCCCCAACCCACTCCAGTCCATTTTCCTCTACACCATCCATACTTTATACTTCTTCCATTCTTCTCTTGTCCCCCCCCACCCCCACTCCCCACATTATGTATCATCATCCACTTATCAGAGAAAACATTTGGCCTTTGTTTTTTTGGGATTGGCTTATTTCACTTAGCATGATATTCTCCAACTCCACCCTTTTACCAGCAAATGCCATAATTTTATTCTTCTTTATGGCTGAGTAATATTCCATTGTGTATATATACCACAGTTTCTTTAGCCATTCATCAATTGAAGGGCATCTAGGTTCATTCCATAATCTAGCTATTGTGAATTGAGCAGCTATAAAAATAGATGTGGCTGCATCACTGTACTTCATTGATTTTAAGTCCTGTAGGTATAAACTGAGGAGTGTGATAGCTGGGTCAAATGGCGGGTCCATTCCAAGTTTTTTTGAGGGATCTCCATACTGCTTTCCAGAATGGCTGCACCAATTTGCAACTCCACCAGCAATGTATGAGTGTGCCTTTTTCCCCACATCTACATCAACGCTTATTATTGCTTGTATTCCTGATAATAGCCATTCTAATAGGAGTTAGATGAAATCTTAGGGTGGTTTTAATTTGCATTTCTGTAATTACTAGAGATGATGAGCACTTTTTCATTTATCAGTCATAATTGTTTTACATATTTCTTCTGTCTCTGTCTTTCTTCTCCACTGGTAATGCCATTATATGTATTTTACACCTTTTATAGCCACTCTACACATCTTGGACATCCTGCTCCATTATTTCCTTATTTTCTTCTTTGTATTTGCATTTTGGAAATTTCTGTTGGCATATTTTCAAGCTCACTGATGTTTTCCATAGGAATGTCCAGTCCCCTGGTGAGCCCATCAAAGGCATTCTTTATTTTGTTGCATTGATTCTAACTACTAACATTTTCTTGTAATTCTTAGAGTTTCCACTTCTCAGCTTACGTTGCCCATCTGTTCTTGCATGTCATCCACATTTTCAATTAGCTCTGTTGGCATGTTAATTAGTTATTTTAAATTCCCAATATGATAATTGCAATACCTCTTCCTTACCTAAATCTGGTTCTGCCACTTGTTTTGTCTCTCAGGCTGTGCTTTTTGCCATTTGGAATACCTAGCAATTTTGTTGTATCTAGTGAAAGGAACTAAGGAAGATAGGCCTTTATACCTAGCTAGGATTTAGGCTGCTTACTATTTACTGTCACTGTAGGAGTCAGAGGCTAAAATTTCCGCTATTGTCATTATATTCTTTCCCTTCTTGTGTTTGGGTTTCCCTAGAAATTCCTTCCTAAATGAAGTTGTGCTTTGCAGTTATTCCCAACTGTAATTCCCTGTTATTACACAAGAGTTCCATCAATATGGTGATAAGGGTGGAATGGAGGAGGTTAAATATTCTACAATCCAATTATTACTTCTCAGTCTTTTAATGAGCCTATCCTTCACAGGTACTTTCCAGTTTTTTGTTTTGTTTTTCCTTTCTCAAGTGAGACAGGAAGAATCGATGGGGCTGGCATTGGGTATTTCCTCACCCTTATAATGTTAAAATTAAAGTATCAATATGAATTCATGATTATTAAAAATATGTTTGTTAACTATGCCCAATAAGAAGGCCTAGAAATACCTAGAGCTTAGATCTGAGTTTCAATACACCAATTCCCACTAAAGGAAAGTGAGACTTTTTGAGGAGGCATTTATATTTACTTCAAATAAGTAAAAATCCATAAGCAATCAAAAAGGGAAAAATTGTTCCTCTTTTGGGACAAACGAATGTCTATTAAAAATACAGAAACAATAGTGTTAGAATTTCAGCATTGGGTGAACAATTGGAGGTAAGGAACTGTAAAGTGTCAGAGATTACACAGCTTAAAAGGAAAAGTGAACCTGCATCATTCCATGGGTGCTGGAGGAGACTTGAAACTCCTAGGTCAGAATGAAATGACTTCATTATTCAGCCCAGCAGGCAGCATTACCATGTTTACAGTGATTCTCCAAAGTCTCCAAAGGACAGAGAATAACTAAGGTAAATGTTAAGCGCCCAGTAGGTTTGCTTGTTAGGTTAGGAACCCCAAACTTATTAGCAAACCTATTCAACCTTCACTGGAGGAGACATTATCTTTATTATACTGGATAGCAAGCAAATTTGCCCCTTGGTTCTGGAGGAGAGCACTATCTCAATCTTTCTAGCCTATACGCTATGCAAATACAGAAAAAAAAAAGTATAGGAAAAAAGCTCAAAAAAAAAGAAAAAAATGTAAAATTTTTTAAAAATGTGAAAAAAAAAAAAAAAAAGAAGATATCTATGAAGCATTTTCTCCTAACATCTGTCATTGTACGGGTCATTTAATGATTGAAAAGGGAAAGTACCTACTTTACCTGGAATGACTTCGTGGTCAACCCCTTAATTAATGATGAAATTTTACATCACTAATAGAGGGAAAAGGTGGTATTGTATCCCTTTTGATGTTTTGCAGTATGAGGTAATCTACATCAACTATAGTGTCATAATTTTAACCTGAAACTCACCAAGCTTTTAGACCTAACAATCTATCTTCCAGTCTACGAGTAACTTAAGGATAGAGGAACAAGTTAAAGGACATTATGAAGAAACAATCATATGAATTCAGAAAACTCTTTAAAAAGCAGTTTAAAGGACTTCTTCAGACTAAAAGTGACTTAAAAGCTCAAGAAAAAAAATATGATATATAAAATTAAATTCAATTCCTGCTTGAAAAAAGAAAATAGCTATGAAAACGTTCCTGTGACAATTAGGGAGGTTTGGGTATGAATCAAATATGAAATGATATTAAGTGCATTTCTTCTTTATGCTGTTCTTTTTACTCTTTTTTTTTTTTTGCTCTTCTCTTTCCCAGAAATCCTCCACCATGTATTTCATCTTACTTTGCCAATTTCTGAAATAACTTCTATTTCTTCTTTATGACTTGGATCAGGCTTCATCTTCTACAAAAAGCTTCCTGAATCCTCTCTGTCTACAGACTTTGTCACTTGCCTCTTTCCCCCAATAGCTCACACTTGGATATCCTAATGTGTATTGCATTTTAATTACTGGATTATGTCTTTCTTCACCCATGAGAACAGCAAATATGTCTTCCTCACATTCACATCCTGTCTATTTCTTAATAAGTGCTTGTGGTCTGGATAGTTTGATATAACTAATGGAAGTTACAGAGCAAATAAAAGGACTTAATGAGTTGAGGATGCAAACACAAAAGGAAAAAGGAGCACCTTCAAGATTTGGGATGAAAAAAACATCCAACAGGATGAAGAAAACCAAAGTGGCATTAATTTAGTGCCTGAGCTGCATTGGTGCAATTTATTCAGCAAGGAAGTCTGTATTGCATCATCCTGTCTATAAACATTTCTAGATGATCTTACCCACACTGCCTTCTCCCAGCTTATCCAAACTAATGATTTCTGATTTTCTCATTCCAGCTTTAAGCCTTCTGCAATGATCCAAATCAGATACCACTAATAATCCACTGAATTTTCTACTCCTACTCTGAAGTCCAAGTTTCCAAAGCTCAGTCTCTTGTCTCCACTGCCCAAACATATGATCCTTTTCCTCTGGTCTATGTCTTTACTAATGGAGCCACTTATTTGTCTTGGATCAAGTCCACCATGAAGTTCTCAAGCATCCAATTAGCTTCTCGGCCATCCTCACAGCCAAACTCTACACTTGGCAGCATGGTGTAAGAATAATTGTACAGAAGACCGAAACATCATCCTATAGAACACACTATGCTCTTGTTACTTCTCTGCTTGTTTTCTGTCCACTAAATACAAATCAACATTAAAGGGTACAACCTGCATTCACTACCGACCTTGCTAGCTTTATCTTTCAACATCTCCCTTCTTATCTCTTATACTATAGATCACCCAGGCAAATTTTTCAGCTAGCAGATTTTTTTTTCACATTTCTGTCTTCATTTACACTATTACTTTGCTCAAAGTGCTTTTTTCCTTCATATATCACTGTTTTTGCCTATCAAAAATCACACCCAAATACTAATAAAATAATAACCATTCTCTATTGAGCATTAAGAACAGCCAGCTGCAGAATGTATTACCCTCATTTAAAGCTGAAAAAAGAGACTGGGAAAGGTTATAAAATTTTCTCAAAATCATGCAACTAAATTAATGCTCAATTTTGTGCCCAACCAATATGTACCAGAAAACTCAGCTTTGAAGGGTGAACTACCAAGGGCAATTACTCTTCTCCATATTTTCGTCCATACTGTTTCAATATACAGCACACTTGCAAACTTCCCTTTTTATTACATTTTGCTTGCTTTGGGAATATTCGATCAGCTGTCAAAAGCTCATTTACTGCTTCAGATCATCTCAGGTATATTCTTCATGACAGCTTCACTCATTTCCCTACTCAGAATCATTGATTTTTTTAAAAAATTGCCTACTTTGTGTTAGACTATTGGCACTTTAGATATACTTTTAGTGATCCTCACAGTAACCCTTAAAAAAAAAGAAAGAAAGAAAAAAAGAAAAAAAGCCTTATCACCATTTTAGAATTAAGAAACTGAAGCTAGGAAAGATTACATTCCCTAAGATTATGGCACAATTCCTGGCATCAAAGCTGAGATTCAGCTTGTGACCTTATTCTAGAGAATGAATTCTGTATGCCATACTGCTCCATCCCCTCCTCCACATTCCCACTGGAATTCTCAAACGCTACTTGGCGTCACATTGACCTTGGGCTCAGGGCCATGCATTGTTTACCTTTATGTCTACCACATGCTAAAATTGGAATTTAATTAATACTGGCATTGAATTCAGTGCAAACAGAAAAAAAGAAAAAAAAGAAAAGAAAAGAAAAGGTGACTTAAAAAAAAACAAAAACAAAAACAGAAAGGACCTGGGCAGATTGTTGCATGCCTGTAATCCCAGCAGCTCAAGAGGCTGAGGCAGGAGGATTATGAGTTCAAAGCCAGCCTCAGCAACTTTGCAAGGCACTAAGCAACTCAGTGAGACCCTGTCTCTAAATAAAATATAAAAAAGGGCTGGGGATGTGGCTCAGTGGTTAGCGCCCCTAGGTTCAATCCCTGGAACCAAAAATAAATAAAATAAAATAAAATAGAAAGGAAAAGTACAAGACACAAAGAGAGGAATTTCTATCCTTGGCATATCTTAGTATAGCATTAATTATTATATCAGGAATGATCAATTGCTACCTAAATATCACCTACAAAATAAAATATCTTGTGTGTTGTAATATTACTATGAGAAAAGATACAAAGTATTGCTTAATTTCACAGCACAACACCAAATGCTGACCTCAAATATTTATTTGTTCATTTATTTAAAAGACAGAGTATGAAATACAGGTTTTTCGATGAATAGAACTTGAAAGTATTTGTGAATTTCAGTCTTAAATCATGAGAGATATTTTGTAACTTTGACATCACACATCCTCAGTTCATTAATTTTTCTTCATCATTAGCTGAACCATTAACAGAAAAAGATCCCCATTCCAGATTGCCACTTACAAAATTTTTCTCAAGCACCTTGTTTTGATTAACTTTATATGTCAATGAGACTGGACCACAGGATACCTAGCTATCTGTTTAAACAGTATTTCTGTTTACATGTGTAGTTTTTTCTGGAAAAGATTAGCATCTGCACTGAGGGACTGAGTAAAAACATGGTCCTCCATAATGTGAGCGGGCATAGTCTAATCCATTGAAAGGCTAAATAGAACAAAAAGGTATAGGAAGGTCAGGTGCCTGCTCCCTCTGTCAGACTGCCCAGCTGGGACATCAATCTTCTCTTGCCCATCGTATTTCTCAGTCTGGGACTTGCACCATTGCTTCTCTGGCCCTCAGGTCTTCAAACTGCACCACTGGCTTTTCTGGGTCTCCAGCTTGCAGATGGCAGATGGTGGGACTTCTCAGCCTCAGCAATCACATGGGCCATTTCCTTATGATGAGCACCTCTCTTTCAGGATTGACTATAACACTATATACATGTCTCTCTTTTCCTCAGACATTTTTTTGAGAGCTTTGGTTCCCAAAGTGACATCAGAATATTTTCACTTTCAAGTCCAAGTTACCCTAAACTGAATATTTCTAAAACTAAACATATTGCCCTGTCCATCTACCATTCTTCTGAATCAAATATCTCTATCTTATTTTACCATTTCTGTTAAAAATATCGCCATCATCTCCTTTGTTTAGATTTAGAACTTCACTTTCATCTTTAAGGTAAAAATGGCGTTTTTGTCTTGTTTTTTGGAAGATATTCCATTAAAAGCCCACTTAATATTTACTTGCATAGGCTTATACTTGGAGGAATGCTTTTTTGTGAGGAATGCTTTTAAATGAAATTTAAACCTTAAAAGAATTTTCGGATGTCATGTATATTGGACGGTTAATTATAACTAGTTCAGTAAAATTATTTTCAACAGGTCAATTTTCAAAAAGTGGTTGAACAAATTCAGCCTCCCAGGACCAACACAGCTTATTCTTCTAAGAGTACAAACACAATTCTCTAGAGTAAACATTCTTTTAAAAAAAATGTATTTGTTTGGGGTTGTTTTTAACAATCAATCTCAAGTTTATAAAACATTGGTTCTTGGACTTAGTAAAGCAAACCTGTGATTATTACAGAAAGTCTCCATGCCCTTCTCAGTAAACAGGTTGACAGGATGCAGAAGATGACACGATACAGAAGAAATATGTTTTGCTTTAGCTTCTGGCTTCGTAGAGGTACATGTGGAAAACATCATTCAATTAATGGCAAAAAAAATGCATACATTTTTTACATTCACTACATGTTCAAATGATTTATTAGAAACTTGACCAAGTTGCTACAGTGACCATGGATCTTTCCCTTATAGATTTGCTAATTAATAGACAAGATGTGTTTAAGTTATCTAAACTCAAGATGCAAACAGAGATGCTTAGAAATGTCTCTATTCCTTTCTTAATGCACACAGATGTCCTTAACCCTACTCACGTCCACACATCTATGATTAATATCTGATTCCCTCAAATAATATAGGAGTCAAGGTAGGATTTAAGATGTCACTTTGTTTTATTCCTTTTAATTTAACTTATTTTTTTAACCCAACCAGGAAATTTTCTAATTATTTTTCTACACACAAGCACACGCACACATAGAGTCTTCAAGAAAAAATAATTGCAGAGAAGTTGAATGTTAAATATTCCCTTTGGATATTTGCATACTAAAAAATCCAAAGATTATATTTTAAGGGAATCTCTTTAAAATCCCTTAAACTCTTTGGATAATGGAATTTTGAACTCTTTATAACATTCTTACAATACCAGATAACGAAGAGAGTATTATGGAAACCCCTTGCAAAATCCTGTTACTAAAGGCTGAATCATCTTTCTTATTCTCCCTTCTCAGGCCTTCTCCTCCCTACCTTATGCCCATGGTCATCCACATTACTTTAGTCCAGAAATACATGTTTTATCTAGTGCTCTTATTCAGGATATTTGTCGACTTTCCACAACAGCTAATAATTCATGCAAATCTGAGAATTATGATAAATGGGTTGCCCAAGTATCAATTGCATAATATTCCTAGAAAACAAAGGACACGGAGACATCTTCATATAATTTATCTCATAGCCTATGGTATTTAGTAGTCTTGAAAGCAGGATTGTGTTCATCTCACAAGTTTTAGTACTTACTAAATTCAAGATCTGAAATTTTTATTTAATGAGTGACAATAGTATAAAATTGAATGTTGATTTGTTCCTAATTAGGTAGTATGCAAAATAAGTTACCAATTTTGCTCTTACTTTTAGATGTTTACAATCAAAGAAAAACTCTAAGAAAAAATAGAAGCATCTAGTGATCTATTGCATTCCTAAATTATTTAATCCAGATATGCTTTGCACCAACCATGCAGGCACAGTAAAGCTTAAATAAAGTCATTGAACCCATAGAGCTAAAAATTCTAGTTAGGAGGAAGTCAGATTATTCAAAGATTAGAATATATACAAAAATGCCATAAGAGAAGCAGAAAATGTAATACAGAGTATAGTAGATAAACTCTAAAGAGTTATCATTATTCTTAAGGTGTTGGTACCATTGTGTAATTTCTTCTCCCTAAGTGTGGGCAAGATCTGTGACTTGCTTCTAGCCAATAGAAAGTGGCAATGGTGAATGAAAACAAAAGAGCCCAACTTATGGTGGTCCCTCATGCTCCACTACAGGCTTTGAGGGAGCAGGCTGCCCAGGAATCCCACTACTCAAGGAAGTGAACTCTGCCAACAATCTAAGGAAGCTTGGAAGCAGGACCAAGTTTGATTGAGACTTCAGATGAGAACTCAGCCAAAACTGAATGACTTCTTCATTATAGACATGAAACCCTAACTAAAGGATTTAGTTTAGTTGTGCCTGAACTCCTGACCTACAGAAACTGTAAGACCAAGTACATGTTATTTTAAACCATTAATTTTGTTGTAATACATATAGGTTCAAAGGGAAAATACCAGATAATGAGCACCAAGACAGTTTTTGTTCATGGAAATAGCCTTGTCATGTATGTTATGGAAGTTAAGGAGTGGTTATAATTTGAACCCTTGCTAATTAAGATAATAAATGTCTCCTAATTTCAAGAAACTTTAATTTTAAAGTTAATTACTAAATAAATTACTAAAATAAAAGCATACCTATCAATAAGAAAGTTTTAGCCTAGGCTACCCAGAGCATAGTATGCACTATGAAGAGGTAACCAGCAGGGCCATACTTTATAGGATGGCCCTAGTGTTACACAGAGGAGTTTGTACTTTATTTGGAAAGCAAATGGAAATTGCTATTTTGAGTTGGCAGTAGCATGACCAAAGATGGTTCAGAGATGAGTCTGGTAATACAAAGTTTACATACTGTGTCAAGGAAAGGAGAAAGCCTGTAGGAATCTAAAGAGGCCAAGGAAAGGGGGGACCAATTAGAAAAGTGAGGGTGGGAGCAGATGTATGGGATGATTCATTTTACGAGTCAGCTTGACTGGGTTAAGGGAGCCCAGAATGCTGGTAAAAATATATGCTTGGGTATGTCTATGAATGAGTTTCTAGAATATATTGGAATTTAAATCAGTAGACTGAATGAAGAAAATTGCCCTCATAAACATGAGCATCATCCAATCCACTGAGGGCCTCAATATAGAAAACAGAAGACATTTCCTATTTTCTTGAGCCGGGATATGCATCTCCTGCCCCTGGATGTTGGAGATCTGGGTTCTCTGGCTTTCAGACTCTGGGACTTATATGAGCAGTCCCTTCATCTTCCATCCCTGGGTTCTTGGGCCTTTAGCTTCAGACTGAAAGTGTTAGCACCAACTTTCGAGTTCTCAAGCTTGAAGATGTCACTCTATGGGACTTTTCAGCCTCCATAATCGTGCAAGACAATTGTCTATTATAAATTGTCTTTTGCATGCCTATCATCACCCTATTGGTTCTGTTTCTCTGGAGAACCCTAACAAACAGTGGGTGAAGTTTCTAGAGGTATACACAAGGGGAAGGAGAAGAACCTAGTGACTGCTCAGAATGGAAGGGCATTCCAACCTAAACTTCCTCTGATGAACAGTTAAGATACCCATGAATGGTCAAAGGAAAGGAAGACAAAGGAATTCCTACACTTCAAGATAGTGCTGCTGGCAAGCATTTGTATTAATGTGCCTTGATGCTACAATTTTACCCAAATTTCTAAGTACTTCACTGAAAATGTCTCAAAGCAAAAGAGCTCTCTATGGCAGCATTAGAAATAGGAGTGAGTAAAATCTTGCTATCAGCTGTGTTCGTGCAATGTCCTTTAAACTTTCACATTCATGACTTCAGACAAAACAAGAGCCCTGGTTGATGACTTTGTTATCATTGTACTACATTTTTCAAATGTGTGTGATAATGATTTTTTTCATATAATGAGATACCAGACACCTATCTTCAGTGATAGGTGAAAAAATTGAAGGTTTAATATCCTCAGCAAGCTAATTATAGGTTACCAGATTACAGGTAATTCAGAGAAGCTACAAAATCCAACATCTCTATTTCCACCATCACTGAAATCCCTGTGACAATGCCGTCATTCTCCTTTGTGAGACCAAGGCAGGATGGCAGGCTCTAAATAATGCATAAGCTACCAACATTCCTGCTCATATCCCTTTTCAAAAAATGGTGAAGTGTCTCTTTTATGGTCCACAAAGAATTGAAATCATATGGTGAATCCTGATAATTGCTTTCAGAAGGAGCTCTTGGCACCAGCTCCAGGTTCTTCAGTTTGCTCATGTCGGGAACACAGACTGCCACTGAATATAAATGAGCACAGCACCCAGAGAGCCGCCCAGCTGCAGAGCTCGCCCCAGGTTGCAAGGATCCACACCAGCTTGCAATCCTGTCTCTACTTCTTTCTTGCCAATTAGCATTTTGCTCACCCACGTCATTTCTTTCCTATGAAGTCAGGTTAATATTTTACACAAGTCAGAGAGAAATGTGAGACTCTTTCCTTTACCACAGAATACAGACCCCAATCAAAGTAGACTGAAAACAGAAAAGAAAGTATAACCCAAGTGTGCATGAGTTCTCACCCTCAATTACTAGACCACACAGATACACAACATTTCAGTGTTTCACAGGGAGAAGGAACAGAGAACTAAGGAAGGAGATGGAGAGGTGGGAAAACAGGGTCTGCTTAGGCATAATGTGTCCTTCTTTGCCTTGCCTGGCCCTTTCTCTGGGTTCTCCCTAGGCTTTCAACTTTCAGGATTAATTTTTCTAAGGTCACTCTAATAAAAATATCTCAATCTCATCCCTGAATTTATAGCAACTCTAATAGCAAGATCCTTCTCCATGAGATTTCTCACACTGTTGCTTTGTTTTACATTTGTTATTTGCACCTGACTTACTTTCATTACCAAGTAAACACCATAGGTTGAGAATATGCAGTTATCTCCTGGTTATCACCTAGTTCCTTCCAATGTGCAAAACTGGGACTACAACAGGTTTTCAACAGATATTTGTAAAATAAATTCAAACTAAGCTTAGAAAGGATGGTTTCCTTGGAGGAGTGGGATTAGTGGCATGCACGAGGTTTAACTGGGAGGAACCATGCTTTTATAATCTTGTATGAAGAAAGGGAAATACAATTCCTAGAAGGTGAAAGAGGAGCAAACTGGGAATTAGGAGCTGAAAATTCAACGTGTCCCCATGTATTCACTTCTAGACTCAAATATTTCAATTCCATCTAAGACCATGGAAACCTCTACAGCCATTCAGTAGAGATTTACATATTAGAGATTGTAAAAAGAGGGCAAATCAATTTATCAAAACATATTATTTCATTATTTGCATGACTTCTTTTGTAAAGATATTTTCCAGTCACTTATCTTTCTAGTTACCTATCATAGCTTTGTGTTTTGTCACATAGCTCTGGGTGCCAGCAGATTGGTTCACTGATCATATTCAGGGTTCCGTACCCACCCACACACCCCCATACACTTACACTAATTGGCAAATGATCTGTAGGCCTGTTTTATTTATGAAGAAAACAGGTATAAATGGGCAAAATATTTTCATAATAGTATCAGGAGTCATGAGCTGAGCTCTTGTTCTGCGACACAGCCTGCATTTAACCTTTACTCAGTGCACACTGGAGAGAGTCAGTCTGGTGAAATGGTGGAGTATGCTCTGAGATCCTACACAACTGGCACAACTTTGGGTAAATTACTTTAGCTCATTAGGTCTCAGTTTTGACGTTAGAAAAGAGAGCAATTTCTACCAGGCAGGTCTACCATGATTGCACATAAGTCTAAAACCATGGTTCTCAGACTTGAGAGCCCACCACAAGCAGAGATTGTTAAGGACCAGTAGCTAAGCTCCACCACTGGACTTTCTGATTTAGAAGTTCCAGAGTGAGGGCCAAGAATTTGCATTTCTGACAAATTCTCTCAGATAATGCTGATGCTAAGGATCTAGGGACTATACTTTGAGAACTCTTGTCTAAAGAACATGCCAAAATGAGCATTCAATGATTATTACTGAAGAATAAAAAGCACTTTAGTGAAATACGAGGAGATGGGAAAGACACTGAAGATCCACAGGAGATACAACCAAGAACTCAAGTCCCAACAATTCAGAACACAGGTGGAAGGTCATTCGGCCAAAACAAATCTGAGAAACTTAAGAGGGAATAACTGCTCTTTAGTATTTATGCTGGGAAGATATTGCTTCACTTTTTAAATGTCTTTTTTTAAATTTAATGGACATACAATATGCTATATGGAGATGACTTACTTGCCTCTCTTCTTCCTCTTTAGATGTGACCTCTCCCTCTGTATGTGATGAAATTTTAATGGCCAAGGAGTTGGATAATTAACATTTATGGGAGTTGCCTATGTTAATCCTCTGTGCATAACTAGAAGAATGGGTATTTATCTGTTAAACTTTTCCAGATTTAGCTCTTACACATGTAATACAATGTGGTGTCAGAAAATTTCTGTAAATGTGTTTTGTTTTAAAGTGAACACATGGAAGTCGAAATGTTGACTCATAAATATAGGACATGGAAAAATATTGAATATCTAATAGCTGTAATTTTTAAACAACCAATGTACACATGCAGTGGCAATTTGAGAAAAAGAATTGCCTAGAGGCACAAAAATCTCTTTTGTAGTAGTACAGTTTTAGCAAAAAAAGCAACGATGGATCCAAATTTTGAGATTTGGGGCGGGGCCACACCTGTGTTCCTTTTCCTATTAATTCTCCCAGTCATCAAAACACAGAAGCAGCAAAGGTAACACAAATGTTCATATCCATCCATCCTTCATATCTGAAACTGATCCTCTCAATTTCCTTTTCTCAAATGCCCCCTCATTTTCAGTTTCCCTAGTTTAGAGCCTACTCTTCTCTCATTTGGATTATTTCAATAACTGTCTGTTTTCTTAAGATGTCTTAAGATATTTTCGCATTTTGCCAACCCTCTCTTCATGAGGCAAAGACTTCAAGGCCTAATGAACTGAAGTCCAAACCTGTCCTAGCAATCACGGAGGCCCTAATCTGGCCCAATCCCATTTCCTACTCTTTCACTGGTATTTTTACCTTCACCTCACCTCAGACGTATTGAACAACCAATGACTTTCGGCAAAGCTTGAGTTTTCCTCCATGTGTTGTACTCAACTATATCTGTCTCCTTAAGTAACTGGAAAAGTTTCAGTGCTTTATTATTTAAAAAACAATTTCATAATAGTCTCAATTGATCCTCAAAGAATTAGGTAGAGTTATACACTAGGCATTTTCCTTTCCATTTAACAGAAAAGTAAATAGAGACATTGAGATATTAGTTATTGATGGGAATAGCCCAGCAGAGATTCAGCTACAATAATTGTAAAACAAAATCACACCAAACACACACGTATGTACACTTACAAAGAGGGAGAAAATTGGGAATCATTCCTGCTTTAGACAATCTCATCTTATAAATCATAGTAAAGAGCTAAGTTACAAGATCCATATATCAAAAGAATTCATCTGAAAATATGTCTTGATAGAACCTGAATCAATTCAATGATAATTACATTTAAGGCAGGCTGATGTCAAATGAATAGCTTGAATGTGAATCCTCTATGAAGCTACCAAATATTCACTGAAAAGTTCATGAGTAATTAGTTATCAATTTCAAACCTAGGGAGTTTTGTATCCCCAGTAAATAGAATTGTCTATCATCTCCCTTTTCCCAGTAAGTTTCTATTCCTTGATGTTTACAACCTCTTATCACTCAAAAAAGGAATCCATAAATTTGTGATGATGTTATCCGTCTTCCTACTGTATAACATAGTTGTCAATAAAAGGTAAATATATCTTATTACAAGGGAAGAGGTGGATGGTAGGCTTTGACATATAGAATCTAAAAGATTTCAAATTTGGTCATAAGATTATTTTAAAATAAATCTGGCACTTTGTTAAATATGGAGACATAAATCAAAATCTTCAGCCCTTGGACCCAGAAAGCTATTTTTCAAGCACTTAGAATGATTCTTATGCCCTGTAATCTTTTATAAAATCTTCCACTCATATCAACAATAGAGTAGCTTACATGAAACCAAACTTTCTTCAATGGACGACTAAAATAGATGCATAAAATACAAAGGATAAAACTGCTATTCAAAGGCATCTAAGGACAACTGAGAAATCCTGGACTTGAGAGATTTACCTCCAGAAGGAAAGGGATGTACACTGCAGTGAGCCCCACACTCACTGAAAGTTTTGCTTTGATACATTTGTCAGTTCTAGCGTGGTACATAGAAACCAAACAATTTGAATTCAGAAATTCAAATTTCCAAAATTTGAATTAAAAAATGTTTGGATTCAGAATGCTCAAGGCAGCCAGAAATTGATAAACCTAAATCCAGAACAAAAAAATAAGAACAATAAGAAGTTAAACCAATGTTCAATTTGACTTTACCCATTAAGCATTGGCTGGATGGGGTAAAAGGTAGAAAAAGTCAGCACAAAGCAGCAGCAGCTGTGATCATTAAAAGCTAACACAACTGCACATTCTCACAGAGCTTATAAGTCCAAATGTGAGTTCAGGGACTTCAATATTAAAGCGGTTGGGTTAACCATGTGCACTCTTCAGTAAGACCCCCAAAGAGCAGCACATTAGTAATGAAGATAAATCAGAAAAGACCTTTTTGTAAATGAGACTCAGTTACCCTTGTCACTGAGTCAGAATGATTAGACATACTCTGTCTTCTAGAAAAAAAGAAATTCTCACGAGAAAGATGACATCAAGAGTTATTTATCCTTTTATATACAATGTCAACTATGGAATCTCAACCTACCAATTATGACTAGAAGTAGTTTCAAATAATAAAAAAGGGAAAAAAAGAATACTAGCAAACCCACAGTGCACAGGTATTAAATTATCATAAGATAACCTTAGACTGTTATTTGTATTTTAAAGAATTTAATTTAAAATACAGAAATTCACTGGAGAACTTAATCTATTAAAAATAATAAATAAGTAACCTAGAACTGTAGTTTCAAAAATTGGGAAGTGAATTTGACAAATATGGATCTTACTTAATAAAATGAAAGGTATTCCCAAAAATTCTACAGAAAAATGCACCTAGTGGCAAAATATTAACTTTTACCCTACAATCAGGAATGAGACATTCATTTTCTCATTAAATAGGAGTCCTTGCCAATAAAATAATACAACAAAAAGGCAAATATTAGAAGGATTGGAAAGAAAGAAATAGAAATATCATTATTCAAGTTAAGATTGTGACATACAAAATCCAAAAAAAATTAATAGAAAAATGATCTAACAATGTGAGATGCACAGTCAATATGGCATAAAACGGTTATATTTCTATGTACCAAGTTACAATATCAAAACATAAAATACATAGGAATAAATATAATTGATGTAATTAAATTTCTCAAGTTCTGCACACACATATCAAAAAGAAACTTTGCTGAAAGAAATTAAAGAAAAAGTATATGTCATCCTCATAGATTTTTTAAAAATCAAATATGTAAAGATATCGACCTTCTTCCAAAATTATCTATTGTTTTAAAACAATCCAATAAAAATTCTAGTAGGATTAAAGAATCTGCTTTCTAGAACAAGTTCTGGTACCAACTCTGGTAGGTAGGTGACTTACTCTACTTGTGCTGCTTCAACAAAATACCCCAGACCAGATCATTTATAAACAGCAGAATTCTATTTCTCATGGTTCTGGAGTCAGAGAAGTCCAAGATCAAGGCACAGGCAGGACTGGTGTCTGGTGAGGGCTACAGTCTCTTCATCTAAAATGGCACCTTGCTGCTGTACCCCCCAGAGGGATACCCCAGAGGGTGGAAGGGCAAAAAGCAGGCTCCTTTGAATCTCAAGCCCTTTTATAAGGGCACTAATCCCATTCATGACAGAAGAGCCCTCATGTCTTAATCACCTCCCAAAGGCCACACCTCTTAATCTTCCAAACCTGGAGTTTTCAACTCTAAGATTTGCATGCAGGACATTTATTGGGGAGTGCTCTCAAGAACTGCTTTGAGAAGTAAAGACGACATACATTACTGGGCACTGGGAAGAGATATCAATGCAAGTGCACCAACCATTCAACCTACAGGAGCCTAGTTGGACCTGGGCTGTCTCTTCATAATGGTCTCAACTATGGAAAGAGAGGCAGGTCTCTTTCCCCCACAAGGGTCAGTATTGAATGCAGGCTGCCTCTCAATGGCTGTATCCTTGGGTTAGACTGCTTCTTTCAGTCCAGAACAATTACAGAAAGGGCCCATCTGTGAACCCTCAACAGCCAACATTTCAGGCAACTGGGGAAATAGATACCCCACCCTGGTATATCTGGGGCCATAACATTCACCTTAGCATAGTTCACTGATAGTTACAACAACCTATGAGGATTCAATTGTCATTATCAAATGAGAGATGCAGAAAACAAAGATAACAGTGGTTTAAAAACTTGCCCAGCATCCTTGTACCTTGCCAGCAACAAAGCTTATGCTGTTTATTGCTCACTGTGCTGAAGTTAAACTAATGAATGCCTACATTCATTTCATCAAACTCATTAAAGAGAAAAAAATTCTGTTCTCATATCTGGTGAGTCAAGTTTACCTAGAAGAAATAGTTATTTACCTGATGCCTAAAACTACTTAATCTACTCCTTGGAATGTCTTCTACCATGTATTTTTAAATTATTCTATGCCTGTGGAAGAGTTTTCTCCATCAGCAGATGGAGAAACTAAGAGTATTGTTCAGGCCCATTAATTATGCATTAAGTCAAAGCATTTATTAACATGTGCTACCATCATCACCCTATTGTTCTAAACACTGAGGCCGGGCATGGGAATTAAAAATCAAGCCAAACCAAACCAACAAAAATTTTTGCCCCTTAGGGGTATTTATTCTCAGTCAAATAAACAATAAAACTGAAATTGCAGTAGTTCTCATAGCATAGGAGTCCTAAAGAAAGATGAGATTATTTGTTTAAAACAATGGTATTTAAATTCAATTTAATTATCACAAGGATTCTAATGACTTTCGGTTATTCTAAAACAATACGGAAATTTGAGTTACTTGCTCTCATTTGAATTATAACCAGTCACCATGTTTTAGAGTCTGAAGTCATCACGGCCCTACTTATACAGTATTTTCTAATAGTTTTATTGAATTGTAAGTTATATAAGCAAATTATAAATATTCAAAATGCCTGCTTTGTTAAGTTTTTATATATGTACATACCAGTGATACTATCATAAAAAGCAAGAAAACAATGAACATATCCATCATCCATGAAAGTTCCCACTTGTTGTTTCATAATCCCTCTTCCTACCGCTCCAGGGAAACTTTATATATATATATATATATATACATATATATATATATGTATATATATATATATATATATAGCCTCTGCCCCAGCTCTGCTTAATATATATAACTTTATATATATATATATAATTTATGTATATATATATTTTTATGCATGTTGGCAAGTTTATCATTTCTTTTATTGCTGAGTAGTATTCCATTTTAAGGACATACCACAATTTGTTTATCCATTCACCTGTCAATAGACATTTGGGTTGTTTTTAGTCTGAGACTTACACATCAAGCTGCAATGAATATCTTGCTCAGGTCTTTTGGGGCACAGGATTTCAGTTGTCTTGGGTAAATGTCTAGAAGTGGAATGATAGATCATATAGTAGGTGTATGTTTAGTTGTTTTTAAAAATGATGAACTTCTTTCAAAGCTATTGTACAGTTTTATATACTCCCTAGCAGGAAGGTTATGTTATTTAGCATTTACTCCCATCCTATTGAGACTAGCAAGCAATACCGGAGATATTCATAATGGAAAGATTTCTTTCTCCACTGAAATTTCTGTGTCATGACCCGGCTGCCTCAAGCTGATGTGGTCATCTGTGTGATTCCCCACTTAGACCTGCTTCCCCCCCAGAACACTCCAAGCCCCCCAGGTCTCCCACCTAAAATTCTGTACACTTTACCCATTTTGCAAACAAGGATGCTTTACTAGTCCTACTTTAAGGTAGTAAAGTAATGACGACTTGGACCTCTAGACCTCTAGTTTTCTCAGAGCCTCTGCCCCAGCTCTGCTTACTTCACTGTTTT
The DNA here is from genome assembly GCA_020662805.1 of Glaucomys volans. Lineage (NCBI taxonomy): Eukaryota > Metazoa > Chordata > Mammalia > Rodentia > Sciuridae > Glaucomys > Glaucomys volans. The sequence continues at coordinate 163,908 of JAJEJO010002597.1, forward strand.
TGGTGGCCCCTCCTCTTGTGCTATAGCTCTGTCTTCTGAAGACAGAATTGTTTGTCATTTTGCTGGACTATTTTGCGAAATTTCTGGATGGAGAAAGGGAGACACCAATTTTACTATAAGTAAAATGGATGTCCATTCTTCCTTTTATTTAGTAACCAAATAACAAGATAATCAGGGTCCAGTGCTTAAAGAGCATATGAATTCCTATTCTCTATGAGAATTATTAGTTTTGGGGTTTTTGTTGATGGTTTTATTCCTTTTTTATTTTATTTTTTGTATTTCCAGGAATTCCAGGGACATACTTTGTGTTCTGCAAATCTATCCTTGTTAATGTCTGTGTTATCTCAGGCAATTGTCTCACTTTAGATTGCCTCTTCTCCTCCTGCAGCTCACCTCTTGCCAACTAATAACTACCCTCTCCAGGTTACTGCCACTTTCCACAGATATCTTTTTTAATTCCCAAAGACCTGCTGAGCTCAAGTTATGATTTTAGCAGGAGATTATAGAAGGCCTGGGGATAACAGACAGCAACACAGAGAACTAACAACTGCCAGTAGAGAATGGGTCTTATCGTTCCTGAGACCAACACCAACCTGCACTTCTAGGCCCCACTCTCATTTCTTGTCAAAGAGCAGAAATTGTTTGCAACATCCAAAATGAGAGATTTCAATAATTTTAAAAAGTTAAATACTTTCTCAATACCTTCCATTCAGATTGCTTTGAATGCACATTTATAAATTATATGTAATAATTGGACATATATTCATATATTTTCTATCTCTGTCCAAAACAATGAGTATCTGTCTTGGTTCTGTGTCGAAACACTTGAGATGTGATAACTAAAACTGAGTATGGTCTACCAGCAGACTCTGATACACACTCAATCTAGTGGGATCACAACTTCCCTTGCCTTGGACACTATATTCTGTTGTGAGCCTGGTGTATCCTCAGTATCCTTGGGTACCACCTCCCATCACTCCATCACTAGCTAAGTGCAAACAGTTTTGGTCCATTGCAGAAGGAATTTTTTCCACATAAATTATTGTCAGGCAAAGTGTCTCCCTGTGCTTCTGAAGTTCCTTTTTATCTTGAATATACAACTTGATATTTAGCTCTACCTAATTTCATCTTTCTCATTTTTGCTCATTGCTCAGTCATCAAAGCCATTTTGAAACCACAATGTCTTCCTAAAGTTTAGCTGTTTCTCAACGGTGTTTATTACTCACAAGAAATGATTGACTTGCTTTGCCTTTAAATGTCGAGAACATTTTTGAACAAAGCACAGCCCCAGATGGGATCCTACAGCCTTCACTAGAAAGCTTAGTCCAGGTTAATCTCAACTGTTATTTAACATGCTAGGCAAGGGTTTGGTAAACTGCAGCCTGCAGGCAAAATTCGACCTGCCATCTGCTTTTGTAAAGAAACTTTCATTGGACCCCCAGCCACACTCATTCTTTTATGTAAATCAATGTTGCTTTCATGCTGCAATGGCAGAGTTGAGTACTTGCACCACTTACCATGGAATGCAAAACCAAAAATATTTGTTGTGGCAATTTTTAGCAAAAGTTTGCTAACTGTTAAAGTAACAGATGGGTCATCCAGGTCTAACTACTAAATATTAAATAAACATATTTCAAATATCATCCTGTCAAAATGAAAATAAGTATAACTACAGCGATCCCTTGTTCTCTAGCATCTCATAACATCATCCAAAAAGGAAAAAAATTCGATTTGTTTTGATTTTCTCAGTGCACTCCCCCGAGCTCCCAGTGATTATTGTTTCCTTTCTTCAAATGGTAATTTTCCTGCTTAATAACTGATTCTAAAATGTGCCTAGGAATCTTCATCTGCAATTTTAAAATTTTAAAATAATTATATACATATGTAATTAGCTTCTCTACACACACACACACACACACACACACACAAACCTATGTGTGTGTGTGTGTGTGTGTGTGTGTAGGTGTGTGTAAAATTAGCTGCTACTGGTTCTCTTGCCTCCCTCTACTTAGTTCCTCTAAACTGAAAGGCTGTTGTAACTTTTGCTTCTTCATGTAGATTTGAATGGACTTCAGAACCTTTGAGCTAGTTGACTCCTTAGAGTTGTCAAGATGTCTGCCTCCCATGGTGACTCTGCTCCCTAAAGTGGTGCCACTTTATCACAATTACTATTACTCTTCCCACCAATTCATGTGGCCAAGTCCTGCCTTAGTCTATCTTTTCCAGAAACAGAAACACCTGCCACTTTGGAGGATTTCCTCTACCAGCTCAGGACAAGCCCCTCCCTCCATTTTTAAATTTGGAGTCATTGCTGAGGGAGAGGTGAGGGGAGGGAGCCCAAGTGAGTGTGCTGGCAAAGGGAAGGCAGAGGAACACTGGACAAAGAAGCCAAAGAGGAAAGGAAGCTGTTGACCCATGATTTGAAAAAAAATGGTACTGCATTACGAGAAGCTCTTTGATTTGAATACATACAAATAGCAAGTTACAGGACATCGGAGCTTTTATTTCATCCCTCACCTGAATGAGTGCAGGGACCTCTGAATCCACCTGCATCTGCCACACTGCCCTAGGAAGACTTCTCAAGGTTTCGAACCCTCCCACGGCTCCCCATCACCCACAGGAATAATTCCAAACTTCCTAAGGCAGTAACACATGCTCTCAGGGTGCCCTGCTAGCACTTCTCCCCAGGGCGCCGAAACCCCAGCCCTAACACCCTCCACACCCTGGAACTCAGGCTGTTTCTGTGTCTTTATAGCTATTGCTCCTATCTGGAAAGATCCTTATTCACTCCATCAGAATAATCATTCTTGATCCTTCAAGACAATAATCGTTTTAACTTGTTAGTGATTTCCTAAACTACTCAAGGCAATATTAAATGTCCCCATTCCGTGCTCCAATAATGCTCTGTGTAAAGCTCTTCAGGAGGACTTTTCGTGCCATTTCATTGTTATTTGTTTCCACATGTTTTACTACCAGAAACGGAACTCCTTGAGGGCTGGGCCATTCTTTATTCAGTTCTCTACAGCTAACTGCTATCATGGCGCCTCCCACATGGCCAAGACTGAGTAGTACTTAATGAACAGGAAATGGATGAGTGAACTCATTTAAAACAGCCTGGTCCTTGCTTACAACCACAGTATCCATTTTAAACTCCAATTCCACTTTAATCGTATTTATTTAATCCTTTCTGGCATCAGATGCGGTCCAATCACCTGTAATTTCTCTACCTGCAATTTGCAGCTTCTTTAATTTCATAATTTGAAATCCATTTTAAATGGATCTTTTCTTCTAGTTTACCTCAAGTCAAATAAATGGTAAATTACACCAAAAGATGGCTCTGACTGCTCTCACATCCATCAATTCCTCTTTTCCCACTGGGGCTATTTCTGCTTCACAGCCATTCCCCTGCACACATGACTGAATCCTCCCCAAGGGTCTCTTCTTGATTAGCCATGTGCCCATCATTACATTTGTGACTGTCACAGCCAACTCTCCTGTTGACTCTGTCCTGTTTGCTCTTTCTTGCCTCATGTTTCTTTGTCTGCCTCACGAGACTTCTCTCAGCATCACATGGTAATGAGAGGGGGGCTGGAAATCAGAAAACCTAGAGCCTTGCCCAGCAGCTGTGAGAGCCAACTCAGCAACTCAGAGCAGCAAACAGACCCATTCCTGCAGTGGAAGCATGCTTTTTTAGCCTAACTTAATTGTCATAAGCATGACATTTAAGCATAAGCATATCCATTTAAATATATAAAACTGAAAAAATATGTACATAAAACTAAAATCAAAGTGAATTTCCCAAGGGAAGCATCATGGGATCAACCAAGGCAGACCAGGTTTCAAATTCCTACTCTGTCACTTACTGCTCCTATAATCAATTTGAACAACAGTTTTGTACTGATTAAAATGTAGATAATACCAATGACCCTGTGGCAAACACTGTGTATAGTAAATAAGTGACAGGCATGTAACAAGTGCTCAATAAATGGCAACTCTTAATGTGTAGCAGTGACACCAGGATTCCAACCTGGTTATAAAGCCTATATTTCCAGGATCTTGATATCCTGCCTTGTAGGCAAATTAAGTTCTCCATTAGGTGAAAGATTGAATATATGGCTCTAAGAACTACAAAAGCCTAGCTTCCCGGCTGAACTCTGAACCTCAGCTTCTTCATCCACAAAATGAGAGGGGGAGAACATTCCTTTCCCAACTCCTTGCCCATTTTGATGATCTGATTAGCTGAAGGAGAATATTTTGAGAAGTGCCATATGTAGAAGAATCATTTTCCAGGGTTAACTAATGGATTTCATCATCACCATTACCTCAAAAACAATTATTAAAAATTTTCCAGTATTTGAGACAACAGATATAAGTGAGATAAGATCGTTTGTTGTTTGGCAAGGCACTCAGATAACACTATGTAATTTACATTTAGTTCCAATTCATGAAGCTAACCCTAACAGAGCATCTGCTCCCTTGTTCTGAAAATTAGTGAGTTCTCCTCCTCACCTAAAGAGACTACAATTAAGTAAGGAAAAACTGCCCCCCTACCAAACAAAATTAACTGCTGCATGCTGAAAATGGGGTCCAATATATTACATGCAGCTATCCCTGACTGCAGGTTGGATGTGCTTGGACAAAATTCTGTGCTTCTGAGAGACCTCACACCCAAGGAATATTATGGGATTGTGGGATGGTTAAATATTAGATTGGTTATTATTGATGTTATAATTACAGAATCTTCTGAGGAAGATTAGCTCGGAGAGCAGATGAGAGGTTGGAGCTAAGGCACACATAAGACCCTGCATACCTGTGTTTTACACCATCCTATGTTTTGTCCATGCAAGGTCCAGATATAAGTAAAGCTGACCTGAAGCACAGGTCCCACTTCTACATTACTCTGGCAATTTCCTACAGCCAAGGAAACCACAATTACTTCATAAAAGAAATTTGGAATTACTAGTTACAGTCAAGCACTGAGATCACACTTAGGACTCTACAGCGTTACATTAGAATCATCATAATGATCCAGTTATCAGATTTGGTTCTAGTTCATGATCAGTTGGCCCGGTGCATTTTGGCCTGTGATGAGGTAGCACATCATGGTGGGGAATAAGAGGCAGAGAAAACTCTCATGGCCTCATGACCTGAAAGCAAAAGAGAGAGAAAAAGGAAGGGGCTGGGGTTCCCATCCCCTTCACCAGCATACCCTCAATGACCTAAAGACTTCCCCCTGGGCCCTAACTCCCAATAGTGCCACACCGGGGGCCAAGGTTTTACCACATGGACCTCTGGGGGGACAGTTAAGATCCAAACTATAGCCATAGTTTTACCACTTCAGAAATAAAGACATGGGATATAAAACAGTAAAAGGAAATTAAATCCAGATTCACATCAACATGTAAGACCAACTCTGCCTCATGATCTCTCTCCTCAACTAGCCCACATCTCTCACCTTGCTCTTGCCTCCCATCTCCCACCGACTCTCCTGCATCAGTGATCTTTTATCTCTCTTAGACCAATCCTGCCATCTTTATTCTTCCTCCCTTTTCATCTATAAAAAGATTCTCAGCTCCTGTCGTCACCTCGAGCCAGTCTCCCATTTCCTTTCTTTAAGGGCCATTAATCCACAGGAGCAGCTGGTTCTCTACCACTTCTTCTTCCTCATCATATATTCACTGGAGCCTCCTGTGCTCTCATTTCTATTTCTAATACTGAAATGAAAATGCTCTCCCAAAATACCAGCAATGACCTCGTAAAGGTTAGCTCTGACTCTCTCTCCTTAAACCTCAAACTATTGAAATTTGGCACAATCGCCCACATCAGCCTTCTTGCACTCTCTCCTCTGCTATGAGAGACTGACTTTTGTTGATTCTCTACTACCCTTGACCTTTAGTATTTTAGTCTTCTGTTTCTCTGCCTAGCCTCTAAATGTCAGTATTCACCAGAATTCTACCATCAGACCTCTTCTTATTATTCATTCTGGACTACCATGATGAATGTAGTTACGACTTCGTTGCAACAATTAAGATAATTATACAATGCCTGGCATTTGCTAAGCTTTCGGTAAATAGCAGTAGTTATACAAAGTCTTTCAATTTCATTTTCTATTACATATAGTCATAAAACATGCTCCAATACACAGATTTTGTGCTTGCATACAAAACCTTGGTATTTCCTCAGATATTGCTTTCATTGTGGAATATCTTGATCACTCCTCAAAAAGAACTTTACAGAACCTTCAAATAACTTTTAATATATGACCTTCTCCTTGAAACCTTTCCTGATGTCCCATCAGAATTTTACTCTGGCCCCCAGAGTGCACTGTTACTCCCTTAACCAATTCTTTTATGTCTTAAATAATTATATAGCCTTTCTAAATGCTAAGGTCTATGGGACACCATCTCCATAAGAAGTATGTCCAAAGGACAGCACAGCAACCAAAATATTTATAACACAATTCCAATGTGTATTTGCATCATTCCATTTATAATTGCTATCCAGTTTGTAACAAATAATAACTCTTCTCAAAAAAAATTCCCCCTCTTTCAATTCTTTCTCATTATCTTTAATGGCTCCAGAATATTCTCCCATGTTCTAGAGTCAACATTCTCCCATCTACCTGTGGCCTTTTCTTGTTTCACAATATTTAAGTAGAATTAGCCTATTATTTATCCAGTTTTTGCTCCATTCTTTGGACACTCCTGATTCTGCCTTTTCCAAAATTTAGGACTTCCTTGGAAAATAGAAGCCTTCTTTGGACAGCACAGAGTATTGACAATACAAATGTAGAACAGGGAGAAAGATAGACATTAGCTCTCACCTATGACAAAACCACAACCATTCATGATTTTAATTGTGTATGTTTCCTTCCCCTTAGTTTAAAATGTAGCACCAAAACACCCATACCTCATGCGTTTATTGTAGAACACATAGTATTCATGAGATAGAAACTGAGATATCAGAAGGAAGAGGAGGAGGAAAAGAAAGGGGAACAGGATACTGTCCTCAGGGAGCTTATAATAAGTGATCAAGATCAGCATGTCTAGCACAAGAGGGATGCTCAAGTACTGTTTGGAAAACAGGTTTCAACCCCTCCCCCAGCTGTGGGTCATACTGAGGAGCTGGAAATTTGACAGTTGTGAGAAATGGAGACTTGTATTGATTGGTGGAAACGTGGGTCCACCGCGAGAACTATGATTGGTCCTGCTGGGGTGGTATGAGGTGGTGCGGAGATTTCATTGGCTCTTAAACAAATGAAGGGTTATGCAGCTTCTGCAATAAACGAGTCTGCAGCCACTAGCTCCTGGTCGTGCTTACCCGAATCCCGGTGTCTGGCTCGTGACTTGGCATCCTTACCCGCCATCATGAAAGCCCCCAGGACCCACAAGTGCAACAACCAGCTACTGATTTATATATGAAAACTCTATTATTATACAGCGATCCAACATGTAAAATTTCCAAGTAACTCATTGTAGTTGTTCATGACTTAGGTATTATAATCAGTTGTAAGAGTTCTGAAAAAGTGTTTTTTCATAACAGAGCAAGAGTTTTACAAATTTTAAAATAAATCAATTACAATGGTTACTTCTGTAACAAGACCACTTTTACCTGTTTACTTGTCATAAATATGCTATTAGCTGAAAAGAAAGGAACGGAAATAAAAGTGTGCTGCATATTGCTGTAAACCTGGGCACACCCATGAGATCCCTGTGTACATCACCAAGGATGGCCTGCCTCTGACGGCCATTCCCATGTGTGTTTAGGGTGAAAACAGGTAAGAACTGATAACCTAATAAAGGCCTCACACTTCCTACTTCTCAAAACAAACCAGAAAATTAAAGAAAAAGAAAAGCAATCTCAAAATGGCAGACGCTCTGTGGCATGATCTTTCTCCACATTCATGTTTTTCCTCACCTTTTCTTCCCTGGTATCAGTTTTACTTCTTTCACAAACTCCTCTCCCCTGAAATCCATCATCTTGATCCAAATCCCTCATTCCTATTTGAAACTTTTTGAATTTTAAATTTTTGTCTTCAATCCCTGTGTGTTCTTCTCTTTCTGCCATGTGTTTCCTGCCTATGGCCCCACTCCATTCTCTAGTTCCTTCTTCTGAATGGAAGTAGCCAGAAGCAGCAGCTGTGGCTAAGAAAGTGGAGGGTGAGTGGAGGGAAGGAGAGCTGTGCATCCGCCATGCAGGAGTCCTCATTAGCTTTAGCTTTCAATTGTGGAGCTGCGGTGGGAATTAACCCAGGGGAAGACTGAGGACACCCTGACTAATTGATCAAGGCCCGACTGCTTCCCTTTTTCCTGGGAATGACACCCCCAGATGTTAAGAACTAAAACCCATATTTCTCTTAATTTGATTCTGTTTCTCCTGTACAATAATTGGACTGCCCTCTTCACCCTTACCTTTTCAAAAACTCTACCTTTGCCATCCTTTAAAAAATCTCCCGAATTTCTCTTAAGAAATTCTCTCTCGACTTTGGAGCAGTGGAGACCATTAGTCCTAATATTAAACTATCAATACGTCTTTTCCCATGCTAAATATGCATGTGCCTTGTCTTTATAGATAGGGTATTCATATGAATAAAAATTAAACATGTTGAACCACTTGTGGACTAGACAAGGAAAGTTATTTGGTTGACTAAAAATTTATACCTCAACTTTCTTTTTTTTGGTAAGTTTATAAAATCCATTTTATCTCACTAAAAACTTATCTACAGCAACATGAATATAATCAGTCTCTGGAACACTCTACTTCACTGGTCTCACTTCCTTCCCTACCCAGCACAGTTTCCTGGTTGCTCTTTTCCCTAACACCTTCATCAGGGTCCTTTCACCACCATCAACTCTACCCCCTTAACCTGATTCTAATTTGGAATCCTTCTTCACTCTCACACCAGAACACTCAGCACTACTGTGCTGGTCAGATTATCTGAGAGTGAAGTTAGGGGTGGTGAACTTTTTACATATATATTGATTGACAATGAATTCAGGATGATTTAAATATCATTTAGGTTTTCGGCACCACTTGTTCATCCTACACATGTCAGTACTAATTTCCAGTCCCTTGGTAGCTCTTTCAAATCCTGATCTTTCTCAAGACCCAGTTGTCTCACTTCACAGTAAACGAGCCCATTTCATTCTTAGCCTAGAGGATTTCCAGAAAAAATACCCTCTGCTTCTCACTATTCTTTGTAGAAATGTATCTATTTTCATTGTCCCAGTAACCCTCCTTCCAGTTTCAGAGAAATAAGCATCTTACCACTAATTTTTCCCTCAGTCCACATGATCCTGTAAGTTTTCAAAAAAATAAACATTGGGAAATGAATTGATCCAGTGATTAATCCAACATTTTCTCACACCTTCTCTTTTCTCACCCTATCTTCCCAATCAACTTTCTTGAAAACCCAGCCATTACTTCCTTTAAAAACAAGCCAAGCTGACTTTGATTTAGTTTCAAATAAAGCTTCAAACTCACAACACTTCAATAAACCAGGTTGAAAATGATCAATATTTACTTTCATCTAGCAATATATAGACATAGTTGAAAACTCAAATAGTATTATTAGACTTCTTACACACACACACACCACATACACTTCTTCTGTCTCAATCTTCCACAGGGGCAACAACCCTCAGATTTTACTTCTTGAATAACTTGGGCACATCCTTCTCACTTGTTCTGGTGGAAAGGAACCAGGGTTCCTTATTTACCATGTATGGATTCTAAAACAGAAACATGTTCAAACATACAGCAAACATATATAAAGGTATAACTTGGGTCAATTGCCTAGTTTTGAAAAACAAACTAACAAAAAAAAAGTATACTTCCAAAGCTCTATTTTTTGTTTAAGTACCTTCTTAGGCAACTAGTACCTAGAACTCTGATAAATATTTCACAAATAACTAAGAACACACATCTTTCTCTAAAGAGCTTAATAGTAAACTGTCATTCTTCTTTATCAAAGAGGGATACTGAGACAGAGAGTGAGTGATGTAACCAAGGTCACAAGTATAATCATGCAGTGCAGATGATGGTGACAAACAGAATCAGATAACGATTCACAGAACACAGCAAGGAAGGCCGGGAATACTAAGCAGGAAATATTGATGTGGGTATTAGACAGATAATTCTACCAACTAACACGGCTCATCCTAAACAATAAAATCCCTGATCGCTGAAGTCAGAAGCCAATTCAGGAAAAGAGTAGCAAAATCTGAAATCACATATAAAGCAACTTCCTCTCACTGAAGTTTTAAAATAAGAAGAATCCTATAGGTAAAATCCAAAGATCATGCTCCCAAAAGAGAATGCTCATCATTAAGAGAAAATTACACACTTAAAACGCTTTTTTTAAATAGGGCATGATCTCACACTCCTTTTTTAGATATTTTCATATCTTTTCTTCACTATTCTACTACAGCTGTGCTCACAAGGGGCACAGCTATCCATTCTAGCAATGGATTCAGGTTTCCAAGTCTCCTTACCCTCTGCTCCTCAAGGACCTAATCAGTTGCTTGGCTGTAGTGATGGAAGTCACAGCCTTGATGTCCCTGGCCTGGGGAGGAGCTGCTCATTCCTGGTCAATTCAGACTTCAAGGCTGACATTGTTAAAGGACTCACGTTGAATTTATAAGAAAGGCAGAGCAGTACTAAAGATAACTGAGTTTGTAAAAGCAGTTCTCTCTGGCCCAGCAATGAAGAAAATTATTCTTTAAATTATTTCTTGTAGAACCATAGAGTACGAGTTGCAAAGAAGCAAACTCTACAAGTAGAGTCCAACCAAAGGGAAAAAAAAAGGGGGGTGGGGAGGGATGTTTCTGCTTCAGCCCTACTGATTATTCTTTTTAAGGTTGATATATGAGAAGGAACTAAGGTACACTCTTTTCTTCTAGCCTCTTCATGTTAGTGACATCCATGATCAATATACAAGCCACTAGGAATATGTGTATCTGGGAGTGGGACTTGAGATTTGAGTCATCAGGACAGAGAATATCATATATTTCCTATTGCAATAAACAGACTCGGCAACAACTTCTATACTTGTATTGTTTAACCCATCAAAACCTGAACTAGGTGAACCTCATTCTTAAGGATTCTTACTTTCAGTTCCTTTTATCTAGAGAAAGCAATTTCTGCCTATCTTTTTTTGAAAATTTTCTTCATTCATTAACCATTTGGCATTTTTTGTCTGTTTCATTCTACATCAATCAACATACGGAGACATGTCTACATACATAGGTCTTCCCACATATCTGGTTGTTTTGCATACATGCTAGATCATACATGCATAAATCATTCATGCAAAAATCATTCTACATAGGTGTTTCTGTCTCACTTTGTCAGGATTGACCAGCATAGCCCTTGATTTTAATTGAGTCACCTGTGCATTTTAACAAGTTAGAAAATCGCTTGCTGTGCCTCTAAGGTGGGGTCGGTAACCTTTCAAAACTGTTAGGCCAGCCAATCTTCAGCCCCTCCTGCTCTGACTTTGGAGCCGGAAATGCTCAGGCTGTCAAGAGGGCACGGTGGAGGGCAGATACAGAGGGGCTCAATCTTCTCACTCAGAATAGATTGTGGCTAATACACTTTGGTTGGAGAATGCTTACCAAAAACATCTCTCCTGCCCTGCCTGAACTCCCCTTCATGTTGTCACACAGCTCGACAGTCTGCAAACTAGATTCATTTGGGCAACATTTACTTTTAAGATGCCAGCACTCCCAGAAGGTTCATTTAATCACTTTATTCCTAAACTCAAACTGAGATCAGCCTTCCCAGACAAAACATAAATTTTGATATGGAAGAAGAGGATAGATTTTTGCAACAAGTAAAACCTCATTATAGAGTGTTAACAGCACTCTATAGATGCTAAAGAGTTTACCCAAGTTCCCACAGCTGGTACACGATAAAATAGGGATTTGAACATAACAGTCTGATTCTATGATCCTTGCTCTTAAATTTGATGCTATAGAAGATGAATGAGTGTCAGTGGCTGCAACAGAGCAATGAGAACAGGATGTTAGGGCCCAAGAAGACCAACCACATTAGGTACCTGTTTAGCTCATGTAATCCTAGATCAACACTTAAGGCATATTTTATTATGTAACCTTTTCCTCACAAGTGAAAAAATGGGGCTCAGAGAGGTGTCACTTTTCCAAAGTCTCCTTGTGATAAGTGGTCTGGCTGAGTTTAAGACTCAGGTGGGTCTGGCTCCAGAATCTGTGCCCTTACCTGTAAGTCTGAACAGGGTGGATCTGGCCAGTTTGAAGGGCAGGCACCACTTGGGAGTCAGAGAGGAATGGGGGCCACAGAAGCTGGGCTCTCCCTTGAATTTACCATTATAACTAGGAGTAGCTAAACCCTAATCTCAGCTATATTCTCACTGAATTGAACAGTAAATGGAAGATTGTACTTTTTCTTTTGATGATAACACTCTGATAAAGCACACATAATTTAACTTGAGCAAATAACAAAACATTGAAGATTGAAGATTCTGGATTCCACATTCTTTTTTTGTTGTTTTTTAATTCTATTTTATTTTTAACTAAGAGAAAATTATACATACATATGGGATATAATGTGATGTTTTAATACATGCATATGTTGTGTAATGATCAAAGCAGGAATCCATTTTCTTTTGGTCCCTAATTCATCTTCTGCAGCTTGAAAATTAAGAGCATGGACCATAGAATCAGAGTTATGTTCAAATCCCTACTCAATCATACACCAGCTCTGAAACTTTGGGTAAGCTTGTTAATCTCCCCAGGCCTAAGTTTCCTCATCAAAAAGATGATAAAAATGTCTGTACCTTAGGGTAAAAGGATGATTCAGTGAGATAATGCACGTAAGTCAGTCACTTAGAGAGATAAAGGTCAGATATAGATTGCTTTACTAGAAAACCATTTTGTTTGGTTTTTGCTTTGCTGGGGGAAAAACCCAGGGCCTTACACGCACTAGGAAAGCACTCTATCACCAAGCTACATCCCAGTCCTTTTTGCAATTATTTTATTTTATTTTGAGAAAGAGTCTTGCTAAATTGCCCCAATTAGACTTAACCTTACAATCATCCTGCTTCAGCCTTCCAAGTAGCTGGAATTACAGGTGTGCACTGCCATGCCTGGCTTAGAAAACTCTATTTAGTTCTTGAAGTATTTTTTTTATTTTTTTTTTTATTTTTACAGACTGCATTTTGATTCAATGTACACAGACGGGATACAACTTTTCATTTCTATGGTTGTGAATGATGTAGATTCATACCATTCATGTAATTGTACATGTACATAGAGTAATGATGTCTGTCTTATTCCACCATTTTTCATATCCCCACCTCCTCCCCCTCTCATTTCCCTCTATGTGATCTAAAGTTCCTCCATTCTTCTCTCACCCCGTGCCCCCAACCTGATTATATATCATTATAGGACCCACCTTTTCATCCAGTTTTCTCACTGTTTATACCCAAAGGACTTTAAATTAGCATACTACAGTAACTCAGCCACATCAACGTTTATAGCAGCTCAATTCACAATAGCTACACTGTGGAACCAACCTAGATGCCCTTCAACAGATAAATGGAATATTATTCAGCCATAAAGAAGAAAAAGAATATGGCATTTGCAGATAAATGGATGGAATTGGAGAATATCATGCTAAATGAAATAAGCCAATCCCAAAAAACCAAAGGCTGAATGTTTTATTGAAGTATTTTTAAGCTCTAAAAATTAAGGAATTTTTGTTTTCATATATGGATCTAAAAGTATATTTAAAGTATATTTTTGTCAATTTCAAAATATATTTTACTGGGGGTTTTTGTTGTTCTTTGGAGGGGGACTAGGGGGCATACTGGGGACTGAACTCAGGGACACTCCACCACTGAGCCACATCTCCAGCCCTATTTTGTATTTTATGTAGAGACAGGGTCTCACTGAGTTGATTAGTGCTTCACTTTTGCTGAGGCTGGCTTTGAACTCACAATCCTCCTGCCTCAGCCTCCTGAGCCATGGGATTACAGGTGTGCACCACCACACCCATCTAATTTACTGTTCTGTTAATATAGTAATAAACAAATGTCCAGAGACAAAAGGAACTAATATCTTTTAACAACTTTTTTTTTCACAACAGATTGTGAATTAAGTAATAGAAGCTACAATATTTTAAAGTAGGTACTTTTTTCAAATATAGAAAAACGATCAGGATTACATGAGCCTGTGGTCTAAAAGACTAATTATTTCGGAATCCAAGATGGCGGATTAGAGGAAGGCTGCATTCCTACTTGCTCCGTGGATTCCTACTTGCTCGGGATTCAAACAGCAGGAATATGACTCTCAACGAGATTTTATATTCAAAGCACATATAAGGGGTCCCCAGGTGCCGCTCCAGAACCAACTCAGCCGGGCTGGGCTCCGCCCGCCGCGGGCAGCTACCATCCGGGAGCGCCAGACCCTGCAGCTGCTTCGGAGCCACCGACCTGGGTCTGCGCCAGCCAACAAGTGAGTGCGGGTCCCCAGTAGCGCTTTGGAGTCACTGGCCGCGGCTCCGGCACCAGCCGGCGGCCTCCCAGGCAGAGACCGAGCATCTCAGGCTACCTGGGCATCCAGAGGCATCCGGAAAACTCTGGGATTGCGGACTCTGGGGGGGAGATGGAACTGCCCCATGCCATTTTGGCGGCTTAACTGGCGGAGAAGGCCCATTTCCAGCTTCCTGGGGCCGCCAGCAGTGTCAGCAGTGTCTGGAGTGATCGGGCAGGGAGCTTTAGGCCTTTGGCAATAGTTTACAGTGTCCCCAGGAGAGAGCAACCACCTGCCACTGCCTGAACCCCCAGCGAGGAGTTCAGGTCAGCCTGGGCTCTCAAGCCCAGTGTCTCCATCACTGAGCACAGTTCTGTGACACCACCCCAACTTGAACTAGTGCCCAGGCCCACACCCAGGCCCGGAGTCTACCACCTTGCTGTATCTAATTGTCTATCAACACTAGGCTGCCTCTGCCCAGAAGCATTGATCATTCCCAACCTGGAGGTAGTGGGACAGCACCTTTCTTGGGTCACCGCTTGATCAAACACCCCTCAAGCAACAGAGAGGAAGATACACGAGCACTATGAGAAAACACGGGAAGAAAGTGTCCCAATTAAACCTAGATGATATATCAAGAGAACCCAAAGACAGCATGGTAGAAGGAATGACAGAAATGGAGTTCAGAATGTTCATAATTAAAGTGATCCGAGAAGAGAATGATGTGACGAGAGACCAGATTCAGGCTATGAATAATCAGTTAATAGAGCAATTGCAGGAAGCAAAAAACTACTTCAATAAAGAGATAGAAATTCTGAGAAAAAAACAAACAGAAATTCTTGAAGGAAACAAGGAAATGAAGGAAACAATAAACCAAGTTAAAAACTCAATAGAAAGCATAATTAACAGAATAGATCACTTGGTAGATAGAACCTCAGACAATGAAGACAAAATATTTAATCTTGAAAACAAAGTCGAACAAACAGAGAAGATGGTTAGGAATCATGAACGAACCCTCCAAGAAATATGGGACATCATGAAAAGACCAAATTTAAGAGTAATCGGGATTGAGGAAGGCGCAGAGATACAAACCAAGGGTATGAATAATCTATTCAAGGAAATATTATCAGAAAATTTCCCTAATATGATGAATGAGATGGAAAATCAATTACAAGAAGCTTACAGGACACCAAATGCACAGAATTACAACAGATCCACACCAAGGCACATTATAATGAAAATGCCTAACATACAAAACAAAGATAGAATTTTAAAGGCGGTGAGAGAAAAGAATCAGATTACCTACTGGGGGAAACCAATACGGATATCAGCAGATTTATCAGCCCAGACCCTAAAAGCAAGAAGGGCTTGGAACAACATATTTCAAGCTCTGAAAGAAAACGGATGCCAACCAAGAATCTTGTACCCAGCAAAACTTACCTTCAGATTTGATGATGAAATAAAATCCTTCCATGATAAACAAAAGCTTAAAGAATTCACAAAGAGAAAGCCTGCCCTACAGAACATTCTCAACAAAATATTCGAAGAGGAAGAAACGAAAAATAACAATCTCAGTCATCATGGGGAGGAACTACCCTAAAGAAAGAGTCCATCAAAGGAGAAACAAAGTTAGGCTAAAAACCCTAAAAAAGCTAAAATGACAGGAAATACAAGTCATATCTCAATAATAACCCTGAATGTAAATGGCCTAAACTCATCAATCAAAAGACATAG
>JAJEJO010002598.1:0-23151 GCA_020662805.1 Glaucomys volans
CTTGTTGCTGTCCATCTGGACTAATAGATTAATAAGCCTGAAGCACTAGTTTCATTTAAGAAATATGATAGATGATTATGGTTCTACCACTCATAACTTCAGTCTTCTTTTCATTTTTGAATGGTTTAGGGCAAACTTCAGATGTGGGTGGATGTTTTCCCCAAAAGTTTGGGGCCACCAGGCCCCCCTTTCAACATCACACCACGGAAAGCCAAGAAGTAAGTAATCTTGAGATCCTGCTGCCCTGGAATGGGGATTTAGTCCAGGACCAGAAGTAAAGTAATTGGAAAATGTACTCCTTTTAGATACTACCTGCGTGTGATCATCTGGAACACCAAGGATGTTATCTTGGATGAGAAAAGCATCACTGGAGAGGAAATGAGTGACATCTATGTCAAAGGGTAAGGTAGCATGCAGGAGCCTTGGAACAAAACAGATGTCCTGGGGCTGTAGTTGTAGTTGGTAGAGCACTTGCCTAGCATGTGCAAGGTACTGGATTTAATTCTTAGCACCACATATAAATAAACAAAATAAACATCCATCAACATCTAAAAAAATTTTTTTTTTAAATAGATGTCCTCCTTCACTAGTTGCCATTGCTTAGATGCCCACTCTAGGATTCTTGCCTACCTGAAGCTATTTTATCTTATTAATATGATCTGCTTAGGAAACTCCAGGAAAACATAGGTGGGAGAAGGGGCAGAAAGAAAAGATAAAATCATATGGACCTTGTTTATGAGCAGGAATAGCTAATCACTCTACAAACTGATATTCATTACTTAATTTCTCTTTCAACAAAGTAGATTTTCTTCAGTTTGTTAAGCAAATTTGTTATTTCTGAGACTTTTTAGTCCTCTTTGATACTTTGGATAACTAGCCTTAGAACATAAGTAAAGCTTCCAAAATTTATTTTTCTCTATATTTTATTACCAGCAACAAATGTCAGGAAAATGGGGAAACACTAGCAGATTTTTAAAGAAAATCAATCTTCCCACCAACATTTCCTGAGTGTATCTTGTGTGTAAAATGCATATTGCTCTTACTTGTATAATTCATTTTCAAATAGTCCATGTTGGTGTTACTTTCTTGTTATGCCTTGATCAGAGATGTTGAGTGCAATACAGCATAGTGATTAAGAAGCCAGACTTTGGAGTCAAACTACCTAGATTGAAATCTGGGTACCTTCCCTGCTAGCTCATAAACTCTTATGAGCTCATAAACTCACTGTTCCTCATCCATAGAATGGAGATAATGGTAATGCCTACCTCCTTGGGATATTCAGAAGAGTCAATTACTCTAAGCATTCAGGATGTGTCTGGCAGATGGTATGCACTACATGGGTGTTAGCTAGTTATTACTATCATTCCACATGGACTGAGTTTGGTTCTTTGCTCTATAAAAGATAAGACTTGTTGAAATGTAATATATTCATGAAGTGAGAACAAAGTTCCACTTATGATCCCAAATGACCTTCAATCAAAACTTAGTTAAAGACATGATTATTATTATTTAGGTTCAGTGTAAACAGGGAATGTTTCATCAAGTTCTTCATTATTCTTTCTCATTTCAGGATCTCATTACCATTCCTCGAGGAAAATTAATCCCAGCTAATTATATATATGCAAATTTCTTTGACTATCATAAGCGTAACATTTTTTTTAAATCAAGGAAACAAATTCAAGCAATACTGGATAGAGGGAAAATTCCTCTAATCAAAGAATAAAGCTCAATTTAAAGTACCATATAAAATTTGGAATTAAAATCTAAATGCTAGGACTGGGAGTGTATCTCAGTGGTATAGCACTTGCCTAGCATGCTCAAGGTCTTGGATTTGATCCTTAGCACTGGAGAAAGGGGTGGGGAGAATGAATCTAAATACTATGTGAAAAGATGACCCATGCATGAATACCATGCCTAACACTACATACATTTGGGTATTATATGCAAAGTTATAATACATGCACACAGATACATACAACTAGAGTATTTGCTTAAGTTGTCTTAAAATTAAATGTGAAAAGATTTACCAAAAAAGAGAGGAAGCACTGCCAGGGTGAGCAATCTGGCAAGGAATGATGGTGACACTTTAGGGATGGGTCAGGAGGTGAAGCCTCAAGGTTTCATAGCCATGAGAATGTGACCTCTCTTCAGTGAGTTAGTTGAAAAGCTACCAGTCAAAAGGAATCTTTCAACCAATTTATCTAGCCAGTGAATTAACTAGCAAAAAGGAAAATTATGTAATTGATGTATATTAATACCCCTACTAATAATAGGACTTCTTGTTAGAACAGGACATCATAGTCCCCAGGGTCCTTTGAGGCAGAGTAATTGGCATGGGCTTGGACTGACCTGGGAGTAATACTTAATTCCATTAGTTACTGGCTACATGAATTTGTAAAAGTTAAATACTCTCTGAGGCTCTGTTTCTTCATCTGTAAAAATGGAGATGGTTGCACAGTTGTTGAGAATAATAAAATAACACATGCTAAGTACCCGGTTCACAAGTGGAGATCATAACCTGAGTTAAGGATTTGCCCCTTCCCACTCTTCCTCTCCAAGCCATGATTTCTCCCGTCCTCATGTTGACCATGTGCAGAGGACACAGATGGGAGAGGAGGCTCAGAGAGCATCACAGCCAGGCCCACCTCCTGCCAGGCCTGGTCCAGGCTTCAGTACCTTTAAAAGTTCCCTGGTGATTCTGATGCAATTCTAATGCACAGTGAAGAGACCCACACATGCATTCTACCACTTTGCCTGTCTAAAACCTAATGTCGCCACCTGGTTCCAAACCAGGAGTCTTCCCAGTAGCAGACAGATGTGACAACTTCCTTCTGGTCTCATTCATTCATTCAACAGGTATTTATTTAATGTCTACTATGTGCCAGGTACAAGCAAAAAGAAACATTTCAAATATTAGAGTGAAGATGTAAAGTTGTTACTGAAATGAAAGCTCATGGATAAGCATGTGGAAATAACAGCTTACATCTTCATTGCTACTCTCATTAATAAGATCATAGCGAATTTAAGAATAATAAAAAAGGAAGCTGCAAGATTCCTTGATTCGTACCTTTTTTCTTTTGGTTTGCTTAAGGAAGACATGGGAAAGGAAATGCTAACATTTTGAGCTAACTCATATTCATTGAGCCTATCAGCAGTGATGACAGATGCTAATGAGTCATAGTTGTGAAGACAAAAATCATAGCCAACAAGCTTCAGTGTACCCGAAATAGAAGCCACGTTGTTGATATTTTCCAGAAAACTTCACCTTAGCCCTGTTAACTGAAGTCTAAAGGGCTTCCTGCTTTGGTTTTAGAGGAATTATATTTTATTTGGCTCCAACCTGTGTTGGATGCAATAGAGAGCCTCCCCTTCATAAATCACCCCCACTCCGTAGATAATTGGAACCTGCCCAAGAAAAGTGCATTAATTCTCCTGCTCTTCGCGCCCCTAATCACTGCACAATTTTGCGGCTAGATTACTTGTCAATCACATCAAGCTAAGTCTGTTTGCCTCTGCATTTCAGCTGGATTCCTGGCAGTGAAGAAAACAAACAGAAAACAGATGTCCATTACCGGTCCTTGGATGGTGAAGGGAATTTTAACTGGAGATTTGTGTTCCCATTTGACTACCTCCCCGCTGAACAACTCTGTATTGTTGCTAAAAAAGTGAGCTCCGAAATGTGCCGATGGGAAGTGGCTTCACGGGTCTTACTTAGCTCAGAAATTCAGGGAAGGCCTGAGCTGCTCAGGGCTTTGGAGGTCACTGAGTCTAGCTCCCTGTTGGCACAGATGGGGAATCTGAGACCCACGGAGGTGTAGCTACTTGCCCTCTCCCAAGGTCACACAGCTGACAGGTATTTGTGTAATTGGGAAGTATATGGGAATTTAACTGGAAGTTTCTGTTCCCATTTGACCAACCCTTACTGAATAACTTTCTTCTCCCTAACATATTTCATGGCAAAAAGATAAAAGGTAGAAAAAAAGAGTCTTTTATCAGAACATACAACAACCCACATGTGCTTTTTACGTCATGGGGAAACTGATTTTTCCCTATAACAGGCAGAATCAAGTAGAGGCCAAATATTAAGTGTCCCTTTTAATCCCCTTTATTAAGCTCAGCATCTGCCTCACCTCCTTCAGAAGCACTTCCAGGAGGGCTCAGGGTCCTCACGGTCTTAATTAGTAAGAATTTCAGTTACAGGACTCAAAGTGGCTTAGACCAAAAAAGTGATTTATTGGTTCACATTCATAAAAAGTCCAGTATTGGCTGGCTTTAGGAACATCTGTATCCCACATAGAAGTGATGTCTTTAGAAATTGGTCCCACACTCCCTGCCCTCTGCTCTGCCTTCCTCTGTGGGCCTCACTTCCAGGCAGGTTCTTCCCTGGTGAAGGCAAGAGGGCAGCCAGCAGCCCCAGCTCACATCCTGTCCTCTCAGAAAACCTCAGCAGCAAGAGAAGAGAGTCCCAAAGCACCAGACAGAGTTCTGGAACTGGGCATCGGTATCTCTGCCTGAGATTGTGTGCCCTTGTGATTCAGTGCTCTGATTGGCCAAGCTTGAAGTTAGCAAAGCAGTCAGTGTCCTCTGGATTGAATCAATTGAGGAGGGGTGCTTCCATCCAAAAATGGGCCTGAAAGCTGGGAGGACAATAGCAGATGACTTTTATAGGTCCCCTGCCCCATTCCTACCTCCTACATTCCATGGCACCACACCCTCAAAACATACCTGCCAGGCTGAGGATGTAGCTCAATGGTACAGCACTGGCCTAGGATGCCTGAGGCCCTGGGTTCAATCCCCAGCACCACACACACCAAAAAACCTGCCCTCTGCCTATGTCCCATTGGGTCAGGCTCAACTTGGTGTTGACTCTACTCAGTACTGATGCTACAGTGAGCACCTTATGTGTGCCAGGTGGGATGGATATCTTTCAAAGGGGACTTTCTAAAGGCACAGAGACTTAATATATCAAATGGCATACACTTTCAAATGATGAGGCAGAATGGCCCCGGGGGTGGTGGTATGAGGGTCAGGGAGTGCCCTTAGCTCAAATTAATCTTCCTATTTGCCCACAACTAGAGCTGGACCTCCCATGCCCTGATTGATACTTGGAGCATGACCCCAAAGGACTATCAAGAGGATCATAGGACAGTAGCAGAGTGGGTTTCCCAACCCCTCAGAGCCAGGCCCTCTGAATCCTGCAAAGGAGCACATTCCAGGAATATGAAAAACAAGATACAACTCAATAATCTTTGTTCAAATTCCCCAAACATTGGTTGTATGCCTACTACCAGGGCCAGAGGAGCTTAGTCATAACTGGGCTGTTATTCTTGGTTAGTACTGTCTGAGCAGAGGCAGGGACCAGAGGTGAGAATTTGAAGACCCTTCTCTAGTCCTCCTTCTACTACTTCTAGTGTGAGAGATCTGAGGATCTTGGGTGACCACAACTATGTAAAAGCCAGAAATATTTTTCAAAACCCAAACATGTTAGGACTGTGTGTGTGTGTGTGTGTGTGTGTGTGTGTGTGTGTTATTGGGGATCGAACGTAGAAGTATTTTACCACTGAGCTACATCTCCAGCCCTTTTTATTTTTTTATTTTGAGACAGGGTCTCACTAAGTTGCTTAGGGTCTCACTAAGTTCAAGGCCGGCCTTGAACTTGCAATTCTCCTGTCTCAGTCTCCCAAATAGCTGGGATTACAGGTGTGTGCCACTGCAGCCTGCTTAGAATGTTTTAAATCTGCCCTGATATGAGAGTGGAATCTGGGCCTCTGGGCCCCAGTCTTCACTGTGTGTTCATTGAGAATACACTCTGACATCAGGTGTAGGGTGGGTGGAAGTTTGGGGTGCAGAGGTAACAACTGTAGGTGCTGCTGTGGGCTGGCCTAGCACATCTGGCCTTAGGAGGATAACAAGAGCAGGCCGTAGTGGCCTTCAGGAAGGAGATTAATCTCTTCCCAACTCCCAGGGCAGGGCGGCAGTAGGAAGTCACACTGATAGGAACATGGCAGGTGACATCCCTTTGGGAATTGTCCAGGCTATCCATTTAGTCACCCAGTTGGTGGCCTTGAGACTTCCTGGGGAGGCTGACAAGGGGAGGGAGGTCCATACACATGGAGTGGAAGAATGGGGCCAAAGGGAGGGGGTGTCCTGGGGAGTAGAAGGGAGATAAAGGCCCCATGCCTTAATGCTGCTTCCAGGGGTCAAAGGTGAGGGCTTCAGAGCCCACTACTCACTATCATTCAGGTTCATCCATGTCTTTTGTCTTTTTAGGAGCATTTCTGGAGTATTGACCAAACAGAGTTCAGAGTCCCACCCCGACTGATCATTCAGATATGGGACAATGACAAGTTTTCACTGGATGACTACTTGGGTATGGTTTACCTACACTTGAATAATTCTAAGAAACCTGGCATTAGTGAAATCAATTAAAACTTAGAAGTTATTGCTTAAATCTCTAATACTGGTCAATAATGGGAGAGGGGCAAGGGGGCATGCCCACTGCCTGGATGTCCTCTGAGCAGTGGGACCTGATGGTGAATGCCACCCCTTCCATGGGTCATGCCCACCATGGGCTATGGTGGAGGGGCTCACACCACCTCCTATCTGCCTAAGAAGAATTGAGTCTATT
Source organism: Glaucomys volans (assembly GCA_020662805.1). NCBI lineage: Eukaryota > Metazoa > Chordata > Mammalia > Rodentia > Sciuridae > Glaucomys > Glaucomys volans. Next base: position 6,629 of record JAJEJO010002598.1, read on the forward strand.
TGCTCAGGGGATGCCACAGTCTCACCTCCCCACCCAGCTCCTTGCTGATCCTCCCACCATTGCTTTGCCCTAGGTCATCCTCCTCTGTGACTGAAGGCACTAGTCACATGCCCCACCCAGCACCCTCCCCTCTTGGCTCTTTCTTCCTCCACCCTTTAAGCACAGCCTTCCCTGAAGTTGCCCGAGCTCTTCTCTAGCCGCCCTCCCGACTCCAGTGATTTACGCATTCTCACCTTAGTTGATCTCAGCAGATTATGGCTCCTATACCAGGAGGTGTAGCCTAACCTGTCTTAGTAACTCATATAGTCCTAAGAAACTATCCTGACGATTATTCCCCAGTTCATCCTTTCACCTTGTATTTGTCTTGTCACCTAAAATTTATCATACCTGCAATCAAACTCAGCATTTCTTCCCCAACCTCAGCCCTGCTCTCCCCATGAAATTAGTTCACTGCAGGGCCCTCCCTTTCCCAGTCATCCAAGCAAAAGCACCCAAGTCCTTTGTGGCTCCTCTTCTCTTTGCCCCAGGCCCTGGCAGCCACTCGGTCCTCAAAATGTAGACCACCTTATCATGCACAGTTATTTTCTTATTTCTGTCTGCTCTTCCACTTGCCAGTTCAGCTGACCATTGCAGTAGCCCCTGACCAGCCTCCCTCCCAGGGGCTCTTCCTGGCAGAGGAAATGTCCACCAATAGCTATATCTTATTTTTCCCTTGACCCCTCACAGCACCTCCAAAATTGTTTTAATTTAGTGCTTATTAAGAGTAGAACAAACAAATGAGTATAGAAGTATGCTAGGTTACAAAAGCATATGGGTGAAACATTCCAGAATAATAGAGCATTTCTTCTTGGAGTTTAAATGAAGTGGTCCAGTGACAAATAAGGGGAATGACTATTTCAAAATGGATAGTGAGCCAATCATCTTAAGCGGAGACTGACAAGAGCAGGAATAGGCTCATAAGAAGCCAAGTGGTAAACTGGGCTTATGGATCCCTGATATGAAGAAGGAAAGTCTGAGCCTGACTGTTTAAAGAGAATCTACCACAACCTCCCTATTGCTAGCCCTCCTGACCAGGCTCTTCAGACTCTTGTTCTTTTAGTGTGGAGTTGACCCCATATCACAGACTCCTTTTTTTTAAGGAAAGGACTCGCAGGATTTCCCAAGCCCAAAGGATACTTTTCACCTACTGCAACAGTGAAAATTTAAAATAATAATAATAATAAAAGAGTTAATGCTACCCCATCATAGAAGAGGTGTGCTCCTCCAGGCTCCCCAAACCTGGCCAGGCTTCTCAGTTCCTAGTGAGGATTATCTGTTGAGTTATGCTCCTTCAAGCTCCCATTTCTGAGAAACTTGAACTTGAGTGTTCCATGGAGTTTCCCGTGTTCCAAGCACCCGCTGTCTTTACCCAAAGCCAAATGACCTCTCTGTTCAGGGCAGCTCAGAATGAAAATGAGTAAATTTCAAATACAAGGACCCTGAGTTCAGTGGAAATCTTGTGTATTGATGTTATAATTGCTTTGAATTTATGGAATCACTCTGTTTATGCTCATGTCTTTGAGAAAGAAAACATGTAGTCCTCTGTGAGCGGTTGAGCAGTGGACAGTTATTTCTTCTCCCATTTTCCAATTCTATCTGGAAAGAATTTAGAAGTCTCTGGTTGTCTCTTTCCCTAACTCACCCATCACCTGTTCAAAATCACTGTCTGCTTCTCCTCTGACAAGAACATTCTGTTCGCTTGTGGACAACGGCGATCCCCTTGAAGCTCATTTGGACTTCACGTTGTTTCCTTGGCCAGGCTTCCTGGAACTTGATTTGCATCACACGATCATTCCAGCAAAATCTTCAGAGAAATGCAATTTGGACATGATTCCAGACCTCAAAACCATGAACCCCCTTAAAGCTAAGACTGCCTCACTCTTTGAACAGAAGTCCATGAGGGGATGGTGGCCGTGCTACGCAGATAAAGATGGCTCCCGGGTGATGGCTGTATGTGTTTCCTGGTTGGGATTGTTTATTCCTTTTATCATTTAGGTTTTGCTCTTTATCAGTAGATGTATTCTGGGTAAGATAGGGCAGTGTCAAATTGGTTAAATGTTTGTGCCTGGGATTATAAGAAACTGTGGAGACATTGTGAGTATGTATTTGAAGCGGGAAGGTAAAGAGGCTGAAATGATCAAAACGGGAGGGGTCTACGTGGTGGTACTGTATTTCCTTGGGGCATTCCTTCACCAGGGAAGGTTAATTTATGCTGAGCTTCCATGACTACTCAGTACAGAAAGAGTCTTCAAATTTGAGCTTCTCTCATCAGAAAAAAAAAAAAAAAAAGTTGGAAAAAGCAGGGAGTACTGAATAAGAAGGCCATAACTCATAAGCACATTTGGGGAATGCAAGATATCTTTTGAGCCAGGTATAGAGGCACACACCTATAATCTCAGCTACTTAAGGAGGCTGAAGCAGGTAAATCATGAGTTCAAGGACAGTTTGGGCCACTCAGCATGACTCTGTCTCAAAAATCTAAGAAAATCAAGAGAGCTAGGGATGTAGCTCAGTGGTAGGGAGTCCCTGGATTCAATCCTCACTAACACACACACACACAAACATACACACACACACACGCACACACACACACACACACGACATAGAAGCAGTAGGACAAGTTATCACACTGTGTCACCAAAGATTAGTTCATTCATTGTATCTAATATTCGTGATCATTAATTATGAACCAGGTAATATGCTAAGTGCCTTACATTCATAATCTCATTTTTAAAAACAATTTTGATGTATCGTTTTCACAAAACAAACTGCACTCATTCAGAGCACATAATTCAGTGAGTTTGGGCCACCTAAGAAACCACCACCATAATCAAGAGCCAGAACCTGCCCATCACCCCAAAAGTTTCCTGTGTTCTCCACAGTCCATTGCTCCCTCCAGAAAACCACTGATCTACTTTCTATCACTATAGATTAGTTTGTACATAGTCTTATTGAAGCCGGGCGTGGTGGCGCACGCCTGTAATCCAAGCGACTTGGGAGGCTGAGTCAGGAGGATTGCGAGTTCAAAGCCAGCCTCAGCAACTTAGCGAGGCCCTAAGCAACTCAGTGAGACCCTGTCTCTAAATAAAATACAAAATAGGGCTGGGGATGTGGCTGAGTGGCCGAGTGTCCCTGAGTTCAATCCCTGGTTCCAAAATAAATAAATAAATAAATACATAGTCTTATTGAATTCTGCTGACAACTCTGTGAAGTAAGCATTATCTCCATTTTATAAAGTCAAACACAAACTTGGCAAACTCGAGCAAGGAGCTGAAGTCAGGCCCTCAGCTTCTTTCAGTCTGTACACAGAGAAGCCATCTGAGCTCCTCTGCCTAAGTGGGTGTCAGGGTCAGCGCTTCTCAAGTTCTGGGGAACCTACCGGGTTTTCCTAGGTCCTAGGAAGTCTGTTGCAATCTTAGTTAAGACAGGGTATAGAGCAAGATTGTGGTTCAGTGGTAGAGTGCTTGCCTAGCATGTGTGAGGCACTGGGTTCGAGTCTCAGCACTGCATATAAATAAATCAATAAAATAAAGGTCCATCAACAACTAAAAATATATATATGTGAATAATTATTTTTAAAAAGACAGGGCGGGCATGTTTTTAGCTGGGCACAGTGGCGCAGGCCTGTAATCCCAGTGGCTTGGGAGGCTGAGGCAGGAGAATTGCAAGTTTAAAGCCAGTCTCAGTAATAGCAAGGCACTAAGCAACTCAGTGAGACCCTATCTCTAAATAAAATACAAAATAGGGCTGGGGATGTGGCTCAGTGGCTGAGTGCCCTTGAGTTCAATCCCCAGCACCACCACCACCAACCCTAGTGAAAAAGGTGGGAATGTTTGTAGACTTCTTTCAGCCTCAAGGTCTTCCTGAAGACCATAATAGTACCTTTTGAGATTCTCATGAGCATCATGTAAGATATCCACGTAGAAGGCTTAGACAGTGCCTGGCATCATCAGGAACCTGTCATCAGGGAGGCAGCATGAATTTCTTCACCCATTCATTGATTGATTCAACTAGCACACATCAAGTACCTACTAAGTTCCAGCACTACTGCACACAGTAGGCGTATACAATGACAAGCATGGAGAGACAGGGCCCTGGTCTCTTAGAGTCTGCAGTTAAGGCTCCGTACATGCTAACCATTGTTTTTAGCAGTGCCAGGTGAGTCTGGGTCCACGCAAAGTTACAAAGGAAGGTGTGTGGGACCTCGAGGAGATTAATGTGCGAAGGTTATAATGAAGGGATACAAGGCACAAGAAGTAGGGAGGAGAGAGACCAGTTCATCCCCTCAGTTTCCCACATGGAGTCAGTTCAGAAACACACATGGAAGAGGAAATGGGAAGAACTCTCTTGAGGAAAATTTAAAGCAATCTAAGGATTGTTTTACAAGAATAAAAATCTTTGCTTGGGGAATACTCCTTAGGTTGAAAGAAAAATATTTGTGAAACGTGATGTCATGTGTTTAACCTGTTCTGCTTTACTGAAGGGGAAAGTCGAGATGACATTGGAGGTCCTCAACGAGAAGGAGGCCGACGAGAGGCCAGCCGGCAAAGGGCGGGATGAACCCAACATGAACCCCAAGCTAGACCCACCCAAGTGAGAGGCCCTCTTTGTTCTCCTTGTTGTCTGATCCCCAAACACCTGCAGTTTGAAAGCCCCCCTTCCAGTTGGCTTAATGGAGTGGATTAGCTGTTGTCCTAATTCTGTACTTGAAAGTGGGCCTTGGTGTGGGGCGTGGAGAGGGGGGCAGTCTGACTTCATTTTAACGGTCCTCCTTCCCCGCAAACCAAAGTTCAGTGTCCTCAGCACCTTAGGAGGCTGAAAAGGGTCCCTGAGCTTTTCTCAGCCAGCTACAGAGAATAGCATCTATTCCAGGCTTTATAAATGTCATGCGTTATTCCTGAAACTGTGTTTGTCCCTCTCATTGGGTAGATAATACCATATTTCTGCATTTCAGCCGACCTGAGACCTCCTTCCTCTGGTTCACAAACCCTTGCAAGACCATGCGGTTCATCGTGTGGCGCCGGTTTAAGTGGGTCATCGTCGGCCTGCTCATCCTGCTCATCCTGCTGCTCTTCCTCGCTGTGCTTCTGTACTCCTTGCCGGTAGGTGGCCGGGACCTCTTGTCTCGGCTCCGTGTGGGTGTGAACTGTGCCTGGGCATCTCACTTGGTATATGCCTGGACCACTGCTCTGAAGAACGGTCCATTCAGCCTTTCTAGAGTTGCAACACTTCTGCTTTTGGAAAATCTAATGTAATGCGTCCAGTGATTAGAATTGCATTCTCAGGGCTTCACAAATTACAGGTAGAACTTCGTGGTTCCGGGACAAAGAAAAAAAAAAAAATCAACTGTGAATTTGAGGACAAAGCACTCCAGACTTCATTATGTTTGTCTGGACCGTGGGCAGTGTTTCTAGCTAACTTTCCTGCCTTTACACTTTATCGTTTCAAACCATTCTGCACCCTAACTCCCTTGTCCTGACATTCAAGGATCCCCAATCTGGACTTGTTAAGGTCCCTACAAACCCCATACTCTATCCAACTGCATAAATTGACCCCAAACACTTACTGCTCTTACCTATCTGGATCCCTTTGCCCACAGTTTGTCTATCAAAATCTCGTTCTGTAAAACCATGTCACATATAACCTCTCCTTAGATCTCCCTAAACTACCCTAGTAATAAATGGTAGTCCAAATGGAGGATTTGGCCATGTGCATAGAAGTTGCACCTTCTTTCCTCCATTCGGGGAATTTATTGAGCATCTACTATAGGCTAGGAGTTAGGATGTAAAGGTGACCAAGGCATGATTTCTGTCCATGAGCACTCCATAGCCTGAGATCAACCAGGTATATGACCAAGCACATTCCTGTGGGAGGCAAGCTGGTATTGAGCAAATGACCATAGGAGCCATTGCTGAGGACATTTTCATCAAGGGGGAGGGCGGTGGCATTTTCAACTCAGTTTGCTGAGTGATGAAGGAATGGTCCAGGCAGAGAAAACTATGGACAGAAGCAAGGTGAGTAGCAGTGACAGCCGAGGACACAGTCAAAAAGTCTTACTCCAGTTCATATTAATCACAATACACATGATTTTTTGTTTAGTTACATAGCCCTCCTGGCACAGTAGCAGTTTTGATGGTTTCAGTGTGGGGGATCAAAGCCAGGGCCCTGCATGTGCCAGGCAGCCGCTCCGCCCTGAGCTGTGCTCCAGTCCAATAGCAGCTTTACGTCTTCATTGTCCCATATCATTTTCCAGTTATAGAAAGCCCAATCCATCTTGACCATTTAAAAAACTGTGAGGGCTGGGATATAGCTCAGTTGGTAGAGTGCTTGCCCTGCATACACAAGGCCCTGCATTCAATCCCAGCAAAACACACACACACACACACACACACACACACACAAATAATAATTAAAAATAAAAATAAAAAATAAAAAACTGCACAGTTATTTCTTTTCCTAATTTATATCCTATGGATATAAATCAGTGGTTCTCAACGGGGCATAGGGTGTTGTACCCCAGAGGACATTTGCCAAGCTCTGGAAACACTTTGGTTGTCACAACTGGGGGGCATTTTCTGGCATTCAGGATGCAGAGGCCAGGGATGCTGCTGAACATCTTGCAGTGAACAGCAGGCCCCACGACAAAGAGCCATCTGGTCCTGAGTGTGAATAGTGCCAGGACTGAGAGATCTGAGAGATCTTAAATGTGTTTTTAAAATTTATTTAATATTTTATATATTATAATATATATTATTTGTTATACATATACATTATACTATATATATTATATGTGTATATATTATATATGTACATAATATATATGTATATTATATATGTGTATATATTATACATGTACATAATATATATATGTATATTACATATACATATATATATAAAATCTCTCTTATGTGCTGTTTCTATTTCCTTTTCAGAACTATTTATCCATGAAAATCGTGAAGCCAAATGTTTAATAAAAGTGAAGACAACTTCTCAAGAGCCATCCAGCAACAAGGGGACCCTGTCTCTGCCTGTGGACCGAATCTGCGTGTGATTTGGTTCGTGTCAGAGGCTCCAGCCCAGCAGCGCGCAACACTACTTGACCACGCTACATCCTGGAAAGTCAGGCCAACAAACAACATTTTTACCTTGTTACCTTTTGAAGTGTTAAAAGTTATATTTTCTAAAGTTTGAACCATATTTTTCAGAGTATTTTTCAAGGTGGCTGGTTCCATTTTATGTGTCCTCCATTCCATGATTCAAGTTTTGAAAATTGCTGGAATGGAATTTGGAAATTTCTATATCTTGAAATACATATACTTCGTATCTGTAATCAAGAAAAAAAGACTGTGCATTATGTAAACAGCTAGAATAGAGTAATTCTCATACCACAACTACTGGTAAGATATTTTGTATGGATAAACATCATGAGACTCTTTTCGATCTCTGTGATGAATGCAAATAAAACTATTTCACCTTTTACACATAGCAGTTTGTTCTATCTGTGGGCCAAGTTGGGAAGGAGGCAGTTTCTAGCCCAGTGGTCTCAGTGGACTGAATGCCACTACATACCACTTGACCATAAATGCTTAGTAAAGTGTGCTGCCAAATTTTGGTCAGTGGGTCCAACTGAGGCTAATATAATATATAATAAAATCTAATGTCATTAAAGGTTATTAATCAGTGCATGGCATTATAAGTGCTTTATGCACATTACTGCAATTGGGTCCTCAAGGTAATCCTACAAACTTAGGTAACATTATTAAACCCACCTATGGTTTTAAAAAAATGAAGCACAAAGAGTTTAAGTAACTTGCTCAAGGTCGCATCGCACAACCCATAAGTGATAGAGCTGGGATTTGAACCCAGGTCCTCTGGATGATTCTTCTCAACATATCTTAACCACAACACTGCATCCCCAGAGGGAAGTTAAGAGAAAAAGAACTGAGGTGATCAAATAATGAGCGACAGGAGCAGCACAATGTGACTCCATGCCAACACCAAAGTCAGCCAGCATGCTTGTGAGAACATTGTTAACGTATTAAGAGACCAGGGTGAGATCGGAATATGGTTCTATTTAAACAACACCTAGGACCAAAGGGAGCAAGAAATGGTGCGATAATCTTGATTATCACATTTAGACATCTTAGGCTAACTGATACTACAAAGGTGACTGGGTTGGCATTTTTACTAAAGTGCTGCACTATTTTTTTAATGTGGGAGATCAAACCCAGGGCTTCATGTATGCTAGGCAAGTTAGGCAAGTGTTCTGTCACTGAGCTACGTCCCCAGTCCACATTTCTGATATCTTAATTCCCTTCAGGGTTCTGCCAAAAGTCCCAGCAAAGTGTGTTTAATCATAAAAATGTTGAAAGCCAGGTGCAGTGGCATTCACCTGTCATCCCAGACACTCAGGAGGCTGAGTCAGAAGGATTGCAAATCTGAGGCCAGCCTTAGCAATTTAACAAGATACTCAGCTACGTGGTGAGACCCCATCTCAAAATAATAATGAAAAGGATTGGGATGTAGCTCAGTGGTAAATTGCCCCTGGGTTCAAATCGCAGTACCATGCCCCATGCACTTTGTACCCTCCTTCCAATGAGGCTGCTCAGGTCATCCACCCACATGGAGCACCACCCCCACCTTCACATTAGAATCCTGCCCTCCTTGCAGTTCCATTCAAATGCCACCTTCTCCTTGACACTTCTTAGGTTCCAAAGTGACTCTTCAGTCTCAGAAATGGACAAAGCAGTACAACCTTTCTGGAGAAATATGAATATTAAGAGCCTTAAATATGGCTATTATGGTTATTAAATATGGATATTTAAAGTGTTTTTAAGCCAGGCATGGTGGTGCACGCCTGTAATCCAAGCGACTTGGGAGGCTGAGTCAGGAGGATCGCAAGTTCAAAGCCAGCCTCAGCAACTTAGCGAGGCCCTTAGCAACTCAGTGAGACCCTGTCTCTAAATAAAATACAAAATAGGGCTGGGGATGTGGCTCAGTGGCCTAGTGTCCCTGAGTTCAATCCCTGGTTCCAAAAAAAATAAAAAATAAAAATAAAGTGTTTTTAAAAATACTGCCTGTGATAGTGCATGCCTGTAATCCCAGCAATTTGGGAAGTTGAAGCAGGAAGATTGTAAGTTCAAGGCTAGCCTGAGAAACTTAGTGAGACCCTGTCTCAAAATGAAAAATAAAAATGCTCATGTATATGGAAAAAGATTGAATATATGGTAAAATAACATATATGGGTGCAAGAGTGAAAAAACATCGATTTTTCTAGTTTGTTACTAGCATAGGAAAATGCTGGTGTATGCGCAATAAAAAAAGAAAAACAATACCAATTTACATTTAAAAATGACACAAATGTGTGTGTCTGCATATAAGGAAATACATCAAAATAGTAGAGGTACAAAGAGATACAATTTGTATTTGTGCATATTTAGTTAATAATTTATAAATTTAAGGGCTGGGGACATAGCTCAGTTGGTAGAGTGCCTGCCTTGCAAGCACAAGGCCCTGGGTTCAATCCCCAGCACCGCAAAAAAAAAAAAAAAAAAAAAAAATTTATAAATTTAGTCAATATTGGAGTTTCACTTTTTTTTTCTCCTTATAAAACCATGAATTCAAGTTTGACAAACATTGCTATACTTTGTTTCACCTGGTGGCCAGGTAGGTGTGGCTCATCTTCACAAATGATATAAGATCCTTGAGGGCCAAAGGAGCACCTGTAACATCTGTATGCGAGGGTGTCGCAGAGCAGCAGGCCTGACCTTACTTCCTGGGCCATGCCTCAGACTCATCCAGCACATGAGAGAAATACTGCTACCTCTCCCTACTGAGATGAGGGCTAAATGGATCCCTTACCTAAAGTGCCTTAGCAACATGGATGGCCAGGAGCTGCTTGATATGAGATAGCGTTAGGTGTGGCATGAAGACTCTGTAAAGTCAGATATCTTATTTCCAAAAGCAGAACTAAGAACAGGTTCTTTTCCTGTTAACCTTTGAAAGGAAACAGGCTCACTATTTTGGAGGGAAGCAAAAGCCAGGTAAAAGGCTGTCTCCTACCTTCCCAAGATCCAGAGGAAGGAAGAAGGATCCCAAATTGAGGGGGTAGGAAAAGAGGATTACAGTGTAATCCCAGGGGCTCCAGAGGCTGAGGCAGTAGGATTGAAGGTCTGAAGCCAGTCTCAGCAATTTGGCAAGACTGGAAGCAACCTAGTGGGACCCTGTCTCAAAATTAAAATTTTTTAAAAGGCGGGGGTATGGTGGGGCTGGGGATGTGACTCAGGGGTTAATCCCTGTACCTCCCCCACCAAAAAAAAAAAAGCAGTTCAGCTTTTGTCACTCCAGGCCCTGCTGTGCAGGTTTCCAGGGGTTTGGTGGGAGCAGGCTCACTTGGCATTGTTCCAGTGGAGCAGAGGGTATGTGTCCTGTTTGTTACCTCAATAGAGCCCCCATTATAGAGCTGACTGGATGCTACTCTGGCTCTTATTAAGAAGGGCCAGCTTTGTGTAGAGGGAAATGAGGGGAGGGGAGGGGACAACAGATAGGAAAGATGGTGGAATGAGACAGACATCATTACCCTATGCACATCTAAGATTACACGAATGGTGTGACTCTATATTGTGCACAGAGAAATGAAAAGTTGTACTCCATTTGTGTACAATGACTCGAAATGCATTCTGCTGTCATGTATAACTAAATAGAACAAACAATAAAAAAATAAGTACAGAGCAAATAAAAAAAAAAGGGACAGCTACCAACAGGTGACACCCCCAGGTATCCATGCCCTTCCAGCCCTTTCAAGTTGTATTGTACCTACACCCAAAGTACTACTGTTTAACAACATAGCATCATTTTGCTTAGACCTTACCTTTCATTTAGGTGACTCTCTAAGGACAAAAGGGAGACAGTATTTTTTTTTTAATCAGCATTTTCTTAGAGCAAAAGTAACTTCACAAAAGGGCATTTTTCTAGGACAGGATGTCATTTGAAATTTTTCACAATGGTTGTGGCACCAGCACAAACCAATCAGAAGAGATGCTTCAACACATCACAATAGACATAGGCTATGAAAACGAAAGCAAAAACTTAGAACGGCCATGCCAGTATGTGCAGGCTGAGTATTAGCCTTCGTTCCAGGGCTCTCTCCAGTGACTCACTCAGGAAACAGCTGCTGAATGGACAAATGAATGGCTGGACAGAGTCTCTTTCTTCACTGCCTTTACAGTATCCAACTGGAGTCCACCAGCGTCCATCCTCTGAGAAAGGGCAGTGAAGCTCTATGAGGAATGAAATATTCCCATGGAGAGCATTGAGCTGGGCTTTCTGAATACACCTCCTCTCCCTCCCGCTCCCCCAGAAAAAAGCTTCATCTTGTCAAAAGATAATAGCTCCTCAATTGAGGTTGTTAGCCGCCTGGTGACCTATAAATGATAGCTAAAAGCTGGAACTAATCACAGTCCAGTCAGATTGTCGCTTCACTGTGAATTAAATAACACTTAGCCCTAACTGATTGTAGCAAGTGTCACCATTAACGTCGGAGCCTTCATTAGAAAAATAAATCTCCATCAATGCCATGGGGTGACGGCGAACTGAACATTCTGACAGGGGAACACTTGATTTTGTTTTATTCTTCCTTTCTCATCATAAGGCGAGGAGGGGGGAATTGTCACAATTAGACCTTCATGTTGCTTTAAAGAGGTATTTGAAAGGTGGACAGAGTTCTGAAGTCCATTTCGGAGCAGGAGGGAGCTGAGCTGTCTGGTTTTCCAGCTGCTGGCTGAGGGGCAGCTCTTTGCCCCTCTGAGTTCACCCTGGCTCAGAGGGCTGTTTGCTCAGGGACTGACTTGCTTCACCAGGGGAGCAGATGTCATCGCAAACACTAGAAAGTAAGTGCACTTTCCAGAAACTGCCTGTTCAGTTCAGGGAGACAAAGAGCTAGCACACAGTACAACTTGCCTACCATGGAGAGAACCAACAGTGAGAGTGATTTCAAAGCTTAAAACCCCTCTGATTTAAATATTCCGTGTTAAATAGATTCCTTAGTGAGGCCCATCCATCTAGGACCCTGAACCATATGCACACCACTTCTGAAGGCAGCTGGGAATTCCAGTCGGGAGAATGCTTTTTACAGTCTGCTCGATGTGGAAAGAGTTCATAACGGAGTCGATGTTGTAAATAGATTAAGCACCCGCCATCTCTGCAGCTCAGTCCTGTGTTTGTTCAGCGCCGAATGAAAACTCCCTAATCTTGCTTAGGTTAAACATGATGAGGTCCTGAGGAAGATCAAAGGCAGGCTACTTTTCCCTTGGATATACATCCATGAAATGAAATGCCAGAGTTCATGAAGTTCAACAAAAACACGAAAGAAACGTGTAACACGGACTAACTGCAAAACCTAACGAGTCGGGGACATAATGGAAAACGCAGGCACACCATGTGTCCGGGCTCACTCATGCTCAGGGGTATGGGCTTATGGGAGATGTAGACTCCAGGTTTTTACCATTTGAATCAACTGAACAAGTATATAATTTTTTTTAAAAAGCTACGATTTTTTTTTTTTTTTTTTAGAAACTCCCTCACATAATATTGAATATTTCTCAGGGTAACCCAATTTTGCCAAAATTTATCTCAACTTCTTAAAAAGGCTCTTTCAGTCCTTGACTAGTATTAATGTGCTACTTCCATGTGTTTTCACAAAATCCTAGAGCCAAACCTGTAATCCTCTCCCATCATATTTCAGCAAAGTCCTGCCCTGGTAATTATCAGAAGGAAGACCAGGAATATCCAGCTGGATTCCAATGCAGCACGGCAGCCTCTCAGATGAGGTTTCACCTGGGTCAATGGGATAAACAAAATAAATTGATGGAATCCTGTCTTAGAGCAGCAAGAGCGGGGGGGGGTCAGGGAATTCCAGACGTCTGGAAGCCTGTGCACTCACCCCAGCTTGGTCATGATGTAACCCCATGACTTGGGGCATCTCCTCTGGGGGCCTCCATTCCCTCATTTGTGAAAAATAAGCCCTGAATTAAATGATGGTGTCAGCCCTCACAGGGTTTTATGGTTCTACTCTGGAACTCAGTTTCCTTATATGTAAGGTTGGGACAATAACTTTCAGAGAATCTTCATAGAGAGTGAAGATAAAATGATTTAAAATATGCAGAGGAAGCAGGGCACCACAGTGCATGACTAGAATCCCAGCTACTCAGGAGGCTGAGGCAGGAGGACTGCAAGTTCAAGGCCAGTCTCAGCAACTTAGCAAGACCCTGTGGGTTGGGGATGCAGCTCAGTGGCAGAGCTCTTGTCTGGGGTGGGGCTGAGCATCTTCCCTTTTCATCCTAATCATTATCATCATTATTAGGGAACCAGAGCAGCTAAACAAGTATAGGTCACAAGGGGACAGTCGTGTTCTGCCTTTGAACTGTAGCCCTAGCCTATAGACAGACTGTAGCCTTAGCCTGTAGCCTTGCATCCCCAAAGAAAGGGATGCAAATCATCACTATTGCAAATGAATCTGATTTTCCCTCAAGTCTTAATGGCACAATCCTAATTAAAGAAAGCAGATAGGTGCTGGGAGTGTAGCTCCATGGTAGAGCACCAGCTTAGCATGCAGGAAGCCATGGGTTCAATCCCCTAGCCCCCCCCCAAAAAGGAAAGTTCCCCCCAAAATTAAATGTAAGGTTTTGTAATTCAGCAATTGCACTTCTGGGTGGGTATCCAAAAGGAATGAAAACAGGGACTTGGAGAGTCTTTGTGCTTCATATTCATAGCAGCATTATTCACAATAGTAAATAAAAGCAAACTGCGGAAGACTGAATATTGTGCCTCCCACCATCAAAATTCATATATTGAAATCCTAACCCCAAAGCCTTTGGTAATTAGGAGGTGGGACCTTTGGGAAGTGATTAGGTCATGAGGGCAGTGGCCTCATGATTAGTGAGGATTAGTGCCCTTATATAAAAGAGGCCCAAGACAATTTAATGAGACTCTGTCTGAAATAATAAAAAGGGTTGGGGATGTAGTTCAATGGTAGAGCATCCCTGGGTTCAATCCCCAGGACTACAAAATAAAAAATAAAAATAAAAGAGGCCCAGGAGAGGTTCCTTTTCCTTCCCCCATGTGAAGACACAGCAAGAAGAGAGTCATCTATGAAGAAGGAAGTAAGTCCTTACCAGACACAGCATCTACTGGTGCCTGGACTTTAGACTTCCCAACCTCCAGAACTGTAAGAAGCCAATTTCTGTTGTTTTTAAGAAATCCAGGCTATAGTATTCTGGTGTAGCAGCCCAAATGGACTAAGACAACCTAAGTGTTTCATCGATAGTAGAATGGATAAATAAAATGTGGTACCTACATATAATGAAAAATTATTCACCTTGAAAAGAAAGAAAATTCTGGCACATGCTATAACATGGATGACCCTCAAAGATATGCTAAGTGAATAAGCCAGACTCAAAAGAACAAATATTGTATGATTCCACTTATTATGTGGTAAATTGAGTAGTCAAATTCATAGAGACAGAAAATAGCATGGGGGCTGCCAGGGGCTGGGAGATGGAGGAATGGGGAATTGTTTAATTGGCAGAGAATTTCGGTCTTACCACATGAAAAATTCCTGTGGATGAATGGAGGTGATGTTTACACAACAGTGTGAACGTAACCATGTCACTGAACTGCACACTTAGAAGTGGTTAATTTTATTTTATGCACATTTTAACACACACACACACACACAAATTACTGAATGAATGAAGCCTCTAACTCCCATGAATTTAGAGACTCAACTTTTTCTTCTGCTTCCTATAGAAAAGTAGGTCCTTGGGTCCCAGGGAACAGGTAACACTGCTGACTGTCGGACATGTGAACCCCGTCTCAAAGTACAGGTCACTATAAGCCTTTAGACAGCTACGTCCAGCACCCCAGATGCAGGTTGTTTGACTAAAATCGCCTTTTAAAAAAAATAGCCGCTGGGCTGGGACGTAGCTCAGTAGTAGTGTGCTTGCCTAGCATGAACAAAACCCTGGGTTCAATCCCCAGTATCAAAAATATTGTTTTAATAAATTAATAAAGGGTTATGAGCATATTTAATTCCCTGAAGATATATTAGCAATTGCTTCCTTAAAAACGTAGAACCCATTTACACACACAACCCCCCACAGAGTCTGAGAGGGTTCAAGTCAGACCTGAGGGCCTTTCCTCAGCCTCTCTCCATCCCTGTGGGGGGGCTTTCCCAAGCTCTGATGGCTGGACCTCAAGAGCAGCATGGGGAGAAGAGGGGCTGCCATAAGTCTGCTCTGAGGACCTCCTATGGGGACAATAGTCTCCCCACTGTGACTGGAGAGGCAGAGAAATCTTCCAATACCCTTCAAAAAAGAGCATGTACTTGGACTCTTTTCACTTAAAATGTGATTTCTACTAAAGAACCCTCAATGCACTTAAAATACCCTGAGCAAGAATCCCCAACTAGTTACCTAAGAACTACAAAACTATCTTAGAGTCTCACCGATTTTTAAACTTCATATTCCTTTTTAAAAGGGGAGGAAGGAGCTTTGAGTAGCTTGAAAGAAAAAATTTTGAAAAAAAGAAGAGGAAAAGCAAATATATCCATTCTGAATTGATACAGTCACTCAGATTTAGGTTTAAAAAGTGATTTGGAACTTTCAGAAAACTCAAGTGAAAACTGCCCGGAAAGAAAAAGAAAAGTTATTTCTTCTACCAAATAATGATAAAAATGTCCACTTTGGAGCTAAGAAAAGTTCCTACTTTGCTAAGTTCACAATCAATGTTAGCAAGTATTGTTATTGTTACTATTTGTAGAGTACAGAAGTTCTTCTTATAATGACTTTTAATAAAAGTCAGAGCATACCAAAGACACAATCCTTTGAAGGATAATGTTGATATGGCTGACATATGTACCTTCTAGGAAGAATTCAGCCTTTAAATTCTTTCCCAAATATTATGCATTTCCACCAGACTTTTGATAATGAGCTGGGTGGTGAACAGATCAAAGCCTAGCTCTCTGGGGAGGTCTGGCCTCCAGGTCCCCTGCTGCTGACTGGGGACATTGCTGTGAACCCTGCTTGTAGATGGGGATGGGATCCAGGGGTCGCACTGGAGGAGGGCCAGTCCCCTCTGCACTGAAATGGGTCCTAGCCAGTGCAGTGACCATGGGCCCTGTCAGTCTCTGACAGTTGTCCCTGTTTCAGAGGTTGGCTTTTACCATTAACTGGTCTGGCTCACTCCAGACCTGGTCATGTGCCCAGCTCCTGTTGTCCAGAGGCTGACTCCTTCAAGACCACATGATGATGTAAAAATGCAAAGGATGGTGACACTACTTCCTCAGCAACACTCCTAACATCAGAACAAAGATGCCAGTTCTGGGGACACACAGAAAGCTGCTTGGGGGTCAGAAATGTAGCTCAGTGGTAGAACACTTGGCTAACATGCCTGAGGCCCTGGATTCCATCCCAGTACTGGGGAGAGAA
>JAJEJO010002598.1:23251-109774 GCA_020662805.1 Glaucomys volans
AAGGAAGGAAGGAAGGAAGGAAGGAAGGAAGGAAGGAAAAATAAAAAGAAAGGTAGTCAGACTGCTTTCAATCTGCATTTTGGGACTGAAATTCCCAAAAAGCATAGTGCAGATCTTTCTGGTGTTAAATTCCCAGCAATTACCAGCTCATCTGAGGGTTCTTTTGCTCAATTTGAGATAATGAAGAGGCAAGCAATGCCATCTGAATGGGCTTTATTGGGGCTGTGCACAGAGAGACAGTGCACAGATAGGGTTCCCAGACTGCTTACTGAGGATGCAGGGAGCAAAGCTTATATAGACTCAACCAGTGGGCTCCCACAGGTGCAGGCAGCTGTGGCGCACCCCGTCAGGATTTCTGCACATCTTGTCAGATCTTTGCACATGACATAGCATTCTGCATATGCCTTAGTTTCATCCGTGCTCAGCTGGCAAAGGATGATAGAGGTGTTCATTACCAACACCCCAGCAAGGTCCTGTATTGGTCAGGTCCTGGCCTGTTGCTCCTGTGGGGATTGTGGGACAGCTTGGGGGGAAAGTCAGCAGCTCCTGGACCTGGGCATTGCTGAAACATTTTATTTATTTATTTTTTTAAAGCAGCTGACCTTACACAGGAGACTTTGGTTGGGGAACCAAGACCCTCCTGGCTGACTTAAGACCTCTTTGCTGTAACTCTGGATAGTAACTTTATGGCAAGTCTGGGAAAACCATGGGAAAATGGCTCCTGCCAGGCAATTCAGAAAGGCCCAAACAGGACTTTTTGCGTTAGCTGAGTCCAGGCCCCTTGGAATATTTCTGGGGTCCTCCAAGGCCTCTGAGGACCAGCTCTATCACTTCTTCTGAGTCTCCCTCTGTATCTCCTCCCCTCTTCCATCTCTAGTTCTTTCTTCCTCTCTTCTTGCCATTCCATATCTCCTGTCCATTTGTTTTTAGCCCCTATAGGTTCTGGTACTGGTATAGGTGAGGCTGGTCTTTAGAGCTGGGAAATCTACCAACCCCCACAGGAATGCAGACTCTGTCTTGTATATTAGTGTCCCTGAGGCCTCTGGTTTTTGCCTGGCTGTTGATGAGCATGCTGTACCTGGTT
The DNA here is from genome assembly GCA_020662805.1 of Glaucomys volans. Classification (NCBI taxonomy): domain Eukaryota; kingdom Metazoa; phylum Chordata; class Mammalia; order Rodentia; family Sciuridae; genus Glaucomys; species Glaucomys volans. Next base: position 24,336 of record JAJEJO010002598.1, read on the forward strand.
CTTGAATACAGTAGAAAGGCCAGCTGTCCTGGGTTCCGTTGCTTAGTGTGAAGCTGTCCGTATATAAAGGAAAGATGTTGGCACTTTGGAAACCATTACTCCAAAGCACCCTGATACCCAGGGAAATGGACATAAACCCCACAGGATTTGTCTGTAGATTTGAAGCTTTCAGAAAGTCTTGCTTCAGTTTATAATGGTATTCTAATATTTGCATTCCATTTCACAAGTTTTTTTTATTTCATCAGCTTTTGATTCTGGTACTGCAAAGAACAAAAACTACTTATAAGTTTTCATCAAACACAGAGGACATTTGGATAGTCCAATTCAAAATATAGTCTCCATGGCATATGTGAGATTCACTGTGTGTTCCCTTCATACAGAAAAGAGGTCGTTTGTTGCTCCTTCCTCCCACCCCCAGCTACAAGTGAACAGCTTCTCACATGGACAACTCTTTATTAAATCCCCAGGCTAAGCAGCAAAGAAATATGTGCAGGTATGAAATTTATACTGGTTATGATTCACCTGAGCAGTCCTGGGAGGACTGGATCACATAGAAACGAGGATGTGAGGGCTGGGGATATAGCTCAGTTAGTAGAGTGCTTGCCTTGCAAGCACAAGACCCTGGGTTCAATCCCCAGCACCACAAAAAAACAAAACAAAACAAAACAAAAAACCAAGGATATGAATAACTAGTGAAATTACCAACGCCCACCCGACTCACTGCCTTCATCAATCTAATTACAATATATTCCAGGAACACAGTGCAGGTCTGTCCCATGGCCTTACATGGCCAGCACATGTACACTGGGGATGGCTAGCCCCCAGTTGAACAGATGTTTGTATTTTTCTAATCTAGCACAGCACCTTGTGCATAGTTGGTCCACAGAGATCAGTAACATCTCTGTATTTAGGGGCGGCTGTATCTCAGGGGTAAAGCACTTGCATAGTATGTTTGAGGCCCTGTGTTCTATCTCCAGCACCACAAAATAAACAAGCAAACAAACAAAACCAAAAACAGAAAATAAAGAAAGAAAACCAATAAAAACAAAACTAAACAAAACAAATCTCAGTACTCAGTAGCTGTGACTAACTCCCAAGGTGCTACCTATCTTGTTGGAGAAGCAAATTACTGAGATGCAATGTAATTACAGGTACCAATGCCCTGTCCCAACAAAAGAGAAAGAACTAGGAAAAGGAAAGTGTGGCATAATGGCCAAGAGTTAGAGCCAAGCAGCAGGGCCAAATCCTTGTTGTCTATGAGGACAGTGCCGCAACCTCAATAACTGTGAGTTGTTATTGTAATTACTATTAATGCTTGAATAGTAGAATAGAAATAGGTTAAGGATGGCTCTGGAAACATGATCTGATGCACTGCAGAGGAAAATATTCCAGTATACCATTAGCCAAGGTTTCTTTGGAAGAAACGGGTGTCACTTCTGTGTTTCAAAATACTGTCCACAAGATGGCAGCAGCGGCCTCAGGTTCTCACCAGGGCTGAAAGCATTCCATTCCGTCTGCATTCCATAGAACCCCACCCCAGACAGGCATCTCTGGGACATATTTTAAGTGGAAGGTGACCAGCACCGCATCTAAAAGATGCCCTTCCTTTCTGGAATTCTCTGGAAGTCTTTGACTAGACAGACAAAAACGCTCTGGCCTTGTGAAAAACTGGAAACCACCCATCCATCCATTCATTCGTTCCTTCAGCAAATATGTGCTGGGATCTGCCTCACATCAGGCCTCCTGCAGAGGAGCAAGGCAGAGAGGACTGCTCTCATGACCTCATAGTCAGTCACACGCAACTCAAACAGAGGCAGATCACGCAAAGGAACCTCCCAACAACCAAGCACGGCAATCCTGCAGATTGTCCTAAATATGCAAATGAAGGTTAAGGAAAGGAAAACGGACTACATGATAGGAAGTCCGCAGATGCTCTGCTTGATACACTAACCAGGGCTGCAGGGAATTTGAAGTGATAGAAGTTGGTGGAATTAAATTATGATTGAAGGTTTTGCTCCCTGTAAAATTACTTAAGTTCTTTTCTTCCTCCTCCTTTAAGTTAGAAATCTGGGCCGGCTAATGGAACCTGCCACCTGGAATGTCTGGGGCAGCCGTGCAAGGTTACATTCCAGGCTCCAAGCAAAAAAATGCCAGCAATTTGCCTTTTGTCAACTGCAAATTAAAGTAATTTCCACGCAGAGGGTTTCTCCTGCTGGCGGTGAGCACCCCAAAATGCCAGGTTTGCGGCAAGCCTTGACCTGGCCTCCCCGCCAGGGCCCACACACCTGATTCTTGGGGTGGAATCAGGGCACTTTCTTGGCTCTTCTTGTACTGAAGCACCAAACCAAAGGAGCTTTAGTGGGACCTGGAGGTGGGAAGCAAGGAGTCTGTCTCCTTCTGTCCCTTAGCTTCCTCATAGAACTTTCAGAATGTGAGGCAGAAAGGCACTCCGCTTTAAATAAATGTAGAGAAGGTAAATTTTTGTGTGTGGCCATCCCTAGAGCTACGATGACAATAAAAAATAGCCACCATTACTGAGAGCGCCAGGCAGGCTCGGCGTCCAAACATGAAAGTGACATATCCCCCAATCATTAAAAGGATCGTAAAGAGAAAGAAATATTACTGTCCTCATTTTATAAATGAGGAATTTGAAGCTCAGAGAAGTTTAGCGGTTGGGAGAAGTCTGCCAATAATAAATGATAAAGGTGGGATTTAAACCCTCATTTGTCAAACTCCTGCTGACTCAACCCCCATGCAGCAATCCAGCTGCTGAGGTAGACTTGTCTTCACCAAAACCAAGAAGGATTTGCTCCTCCACTGCTTCAGTAAGTGTTTGTAGAGCACACACTCCATCAGACACCAACACGCAAGGTAAGTGCTGTACTGAAGCGTAGAGAGATTCCTACACTGAGGACTTCTGCCACCAAGCTGTCCACGAGGCTTGGAGATTAGAGATGTAAATAGGCCCTGCATATCCTGTCCACCAAGGAGGGAGGCCACTGCCTGAGGCGTGGATGAACACTAAATGAAGTAAGTACCTTCACTTGGTGACCACAGGCTCAGTTGACTGATTAGAACGTCACACACACTTAGAAGGCAAGCTTTATGTCCCAGGGTGCACTAGTAACCCTGGAAGGAGATGGCTCACCCCCCACTCCTCCACACAACATACAACCCAGTCTGCACCCAAGCAGGCCTGGCTGGGGACCTTGCAGATCCTGGATCTGGAATCTCTCCTGTCCTGCACCCAGCTCCCTCACATTACTTCCACCAGAGTCCTCCACTGCATGACCCCACTGGGACTCTATCATCTTTCTTAATCTGGGTCACCTCTTCCTTGCCTGTACGACCAGATGACCTGAGGTCTCTGTCAGCTGAGATATCTGAGATATCTCTTAAAGCTGCAGTTTATGGTCCCTCTACCCTGTGCCAGGGGCTGTTCCAGATTCTTCACAACTATTACCTTTTTCAGTCTTCACAGATACACAAGGAGTTTGAAGATAAGGAAAACAAAACAAAGATACACCAAATGACTTCTCCAAGGTAACACAAATTAGAAGGCAGGATTAGAAGCCAGGTTGATCTGACTGTCTTGGTCCTTTCAGGCTGTTATAACAAAATACCTTAAAGTAGGTGGTTATGAACAACAGAAATCTGTTCCTTACTGTTTGGGAGACAGGGAAGTCCAAGATTATGGCACCAGCAGATCCAGGTTCTGGTGGGGCTCCCCCCTTCCCCTGTTCAAAACCACACATCTTGTGTGTGTGTGTGTGTGTGTGTGTGTGAGAGAGAGAGAGTGGTATTAGTGATTGAGACCAGGGTTACTCCATGACTGCAATACATCCTTTTTATTTTTTATTTTGAGACAGGGTCTCACTGAGTTCCTGAGGCTGGTCTCAAACTTGCAATTTTTCTGCTTCAGCTTCCACAGTCACTAGGACTGCAGGCGCACACCCACTAATCCTTAGTTGTGTTCCTGAATGATAGAACAGGGTGAGGGAGCTTTCTGGGGGTCTCTTTAGTAACTACACGAATCCCATTCAGGCACACAGAGCCCTCCCAAAGACCATCCTATTTCCAAATGCCCTCACACTGGCAGTTAGGTTTCAATAGATAGATTTTTGGAAACACAAACATTTAGTCTATCCTATCAATCCTCAAAGCCCCAATATTTCTCACTGCCTCTCAAATAAAGAGGCAAAGTCTCCCTCCTGTTCTTCAAATCTTTAAACCCCCACCACTGTCCGGACTCCTCTACTGGAAACCCTCACAGCCACTTCCACAGTTCTTACCTTGTCCCCATCTCTTCTACCTCCCTTGGCTTTGAGTCAGGACTGCCCTTGCCTGCCATCATCCATTCATTATTCATGGAAATGACCCCTGACCCTTTGATCTTTGACCTTCCAAGATCCTCTAATTTTCAATCTTGCCCCAGTCTAGGCACCCCCAGCCTGGACACCACTTACATGCTATGGGAAATCTCCACCTTCTTGTTTGGAGTTCCAATCTCCTGACACCCCCACAAACTCCAGCCCTTGCAAAGCCAGCTCACTGCCTGCCTCAGGACCCCAACGCTCCCTCCCGCTGGTCCTCGGTCTTTCTCTATAGACAGCACTCCTGCCACCAGTTCCTCCCCTGAGTCCTCTCAGCTCTCTTCTGCCCCAAAGGGCCTCTCAATCAACCCTCTCCTTTCTAACTTCACATGCCACGATTACTCTACCAACCTTTCCTTCATTTTTCCTTCTCAGGAATAGTCAAGCCCTCCCAAGCCTATCTGCTCTAGGTCTTCCAGGAAAGCCTGGTCTTCCCTAAACATTCCCTCCCCTTCTGGCATCTTCAATTTCTTCCTATCTTCAAGCTCCTGATGTCAGCTTGCAGGCCTGCCCAGGTCTCCCCAGGCTTGGGGAACTTCTTCGAGTGGAACGTTAGCATGCTCCTCTTTCCATTGCAGTTTGGGGAAGACTCACTCTTCACATCTGATTTCCCCAACATCTGACCTCTATGTCACTCCTCTGAAATGCCACTCTCCAGCCACTGACAAATCCTGGTTTCTCTATCTCATAATTTTCCTTCAGTTCTTACTCCTTGTGACCTATGTGCGTAGAATCTACCGTCAAACCCAGGTCCTCTTTTACTGAAGAGCCCTGGGTCTCTTCTCTACACTACCTCAGTGCCAAATGTCCTGACTTCTCTGAGCTTCAGTTTCCTATCCCCTAAAAGAACCAAAACACATGCTGGAGCTCAGAAAATGACAACCCACAGTGCCGGGCCTTGGAAGGCTGAGCTCTTGGAAGTGAAGGGAAGAGGCTCAGAACAAGCTTTTTCTGACTTCTTCCTCCCCTCTTTCCCGAGCTCCCCTTCTCCCCAGAGGTAGGCCACAGAAACTAGAATTTCTCTTTCCCAAGGCTTTCAGGGAAACTAGAACCCCTCTCCCCCAAAGCCAGTCATAACACCTAGAAACATGGTTCCAAGTTTTCTTTGCCGATCTACATAAGAGCTGGCTGTGAAGACACTCTCCAACATACATTGTCTGATAGTAGGCCATCAGCCCTCATTCCAGAAGGAGCGAATGCCACCCAGAGAGGCCATGAAGAATCCAAACAGATAGGCCTTGCTGGGTCACCCCTGTTACCTTGACGTCATATCCTTTTTATCCAATCACTTTTCTACACAGCTGCCCATTCTTCATTTAATTCCAGAGTAAGAGTTTTCCTTGAGTCTTTGGGTCTTCCTTCCTGAAGACCCCTATGTCACGTAAGACCTTTATTAATACGTTCATTGTACTTTTCTCTTGCTAACCTGTCTTGTGTTAAGAGTGTTGACTGTGACCCTTAAAATGGATGTTAAAAGACTCACACCTTTCCACACCGACACAAACCCTGGAGGGTTGTGAGCAGTGAAGGAGACATTGTGTGCCTGGCAAATCCAAGGGGCACATACTGTGTATTATCATTAGTGTTGCTTTTCTCTCATGTGCTGACAGAATTCTCTGAATTTACCAGTCTTTGATGGACCCTACCATAGCAATCATTGTAAACCTGGACCCCACCCCCACCCCCCTTGCTGGGGGAATGAACCCAGGGGCACTTTACCACTGAGCTACATCCCTAGCCCTTTTTATTTTTAATTTTGAACAGGTTCCCACTAAGTTGCTGAGGCTAACCTCTAACTTGTGATCCTTCTGCCTCAGCCTCCTGAGTTGCTGGCATTATGGGTCACTGGTGGTCTATTGTAAGCTTCTTCAGAGCAGAGACCTTTGTGGCCCTATGGAAAGCCAGGAATGTGCTTTGCACACAGTAGGTACACAATAAGTCACTCTTGACTGCCTGGTAACCTCCAGCTATTTCCCGGCTTTTAATTTCAATAAACCACAAATGCTTTTTCCACCACGGTCTTGGCTACTTAACGGTTTCAATCCTTTGAAAAGGAAAATGACTCCCTTATTTTTCACTTACTTGCTGCGGAGCAAGAGCCCTTTGATGTTCCAAAGGCCTTTCAAGAACGCCTCCTTAGAAATAGGAGCTTAGCTTTTGCCACAGGGAAGTGAACTTGAACCCCAAAGGTTGGGCTGGGACCCCGGAGTCCCAGGCAGGCGTTTTCCTTACGGGCTCCAGGCCTGACCCCAGCCTGGAGCTGGGAGAAAATGCTATTTGCAAGCTCTTCATCCTTCTCAAACCTGTCATTTTCGTCAGCCCCACTGGGCATTTTGACAAATGCCTTTGCTAATTACTTAATTATTTTGGCCTGTACAAGTGTGGGAGCTGTTTTCTTAAAGAAAAGAGGGCTTAGGCAGTCCATTCTTATCCAAGCGAGGCCGGAGAGTAGACTACTTCAATCCTATTAAAGTGTTTGGGTAACTAAGCACCCCCACCAGTCAAACTAACTCGCATTCATTATGATGCAAGAACACAGAGAAGTCCTCAGGTCCCCCAGCCCCACTCCCGCCAGCCCTTGTTTTCTTATGCCTTTGGCTCATTTCTTCTAGATCAAGCTTTTTTGCATGGGAAAGAAACCGGGGCTTATCTGCTGGCTTTCAATTAAAGAAACAATTAGGCTAAACGGTAAATGTGTCTCTGTTGGAATTAGCCGGGAGTGAGAGCCTGTCACCCAGTCATCAACACAGTGGGGTGCACGGGCAGCAGGACGGCTCCGCAGAGATTCCGCCCTGGGTGGGAGGTTGAACTGGCGACCCTGGGCTGGCCAGCCCTCACATTCTCTCTAAGAATCCGAGTCTCTCCAAGAAATGATCTCTCTCTCCAAGCATCCTCTCCCTCCAGTACTCCCAAACAGCACTTAGATCTCGCCACAGGCCCTGGCTGTGTCTTCTTTGAAGCCTGAAGAAAAGGCCTTTAACTTTCTTGTGGCTCAGGGTCTGTGGAGGCCAAAACTATCTCACAACCAACCCCAAACACACATTGCATTTTGGAAGCCTAAATGGTCCAAAGTGGATCTTCACCCTGATCAGATGAACAGCCAAAGCCCCATCCAGAGGCCAGCACGTGGTAGACACCCAATAACCAATGTGGAATAAAGCTGGTGCCCAGCCTGCTGGGGTGCCCAGCCTGCAGGGCAAGTCTGGGGTGCAGTCCCCATGAATCATTGGAGGGGCAGGGCACTCAGAGGGCTCCAATTAGGGCTGACCCAGGTATTTGTTTGCACAGCTGGGACCAGAGCAACTGAGCTGACCCTGGGTCTTTCTCATGAAAATGCAATGAGGGCAAAGCTGCCCCCAGTACCAACATTTTGCACGTTGCCTCAGCCAGCTTTAGGAGAAGAGATCTTAAAAGAGTCTCTCCCATCTTTACAGATGAGGAATAGAGACAGGGAGAAGGTGAATGATTTGCCTAAAGTCACACAGCCAGTTGGAAAACAGGAGAAACAACTGGGCTGGGGATGAAGTTCAGTGACTGAGCATTTACCAAAGGTGATGCATGAGGCCTTGGGTTTGATCCCTAGTGCCACAGGGGAAAATGAAAAAGAATGAAAACATGAGAACCATAGATTTCATTTGCTGAAGGAACTGAAAGGGTAAAATTCCTAGCAATAAATCCAATAAGGAGTTTATAGAATCCTAAAAAGAAAACTTTAAAGTTGTAATGGTTTGTAAGAGAAAAGTGAAGTAAATGAGGAAACATGTTCTTCGTTTGGATCTCTCCCTAAATTAACTGAGCTACAGCTCGATGCATTTCCAATTAAAATATCAAGAGACTAGAGGGTTGATAAAATAATATTAAAATTTATATGTGAAAATGACTAGAAAAAAGTTCAAGGAAGGATCATGTGGAAGGGCTATTCCTACTCAATATCAAAACACAATATTAAAATAAAACAACAGGGCTGGGGATATAGCTCAGTTGGTAGAGTGCTTGCCTGGCAAGCACAAGGCCCTGGGTTCAATCCCCATCACCGCAAAAAAAACAAAACAAAACAAAGCAAAACAAAACAAAAAACCAGCCAGGCATGGTAGCACACACCTGTAATCCCAGCGACTGGAAAGACTGAGGCAGAAGGATCACAATTTCAAGGTCAGCATCAGCAACTTAGCAAAGCCCTAAACAACTTAGGGAGACTGTCTCAAAATAATAAAAAGGGCTGGGATGTGGCTCAGTGGTTAAGCACCCCTGGGTTCAATCCGTAGTACAAAACAACAAAACAATGTGTAACAACAAATTTAAAAGTTATGGTGAAGAAAACACTCTAACTTTGTGTAACAGAATAGAAGGGGACCAGAGGTAGATTAAAATACATGTGGAAATGTAGTTAATGCTAGAAGTAGCATTTAGTGAGGAAAAGAGAGATCCTTTGGGGACCATTGATAATCAGCTGAAAAAAATAATGAAGTTAGATCCCTAATTCAATCCTTAACATCAAAATAAATTTTAGTAGGATCAAAGATTTAAATTTTAAAAATGACAGCACAAAATGTCTCAAAGAAAACTTGTCAAATTTATCATCTGAAAGTAGAGAACTTTCTAAGTAGACCATAAATCCCCGAAGCCAAATGAAACAATCGATGCATCTGACTACATACAAATGTACAATTTCTACATGGCAAGAAAGAAGACCGTGGTGGGGCCTGCACAGCGCACGTCTATAATTCCAGCCACTCGGGAGATCAAGGCAGGAGGATTGTAAGTTTGAAGCCAGACTAGGCAACTAAACAAGACCCTGTCTCAAAATGGAACTTAAAAAAGGACTGAGGATGTAGCTCAGTGGTAGGGCACTCCCGTGTGTAATCCTCACTCATACACACTGACTTTTTTTTTTTTTTTAATGAATGCTCTGAACAAAATAGATAACACTGTTAAAATTGTATCCTATAACTGATAAAAGATTAGTTTCCTGTTTGACAAAGAGCTTGCTGTGGTCAGCAAGCTCTACATGTACAACTCAATAGAAAACGATGAAAAAGATGTGTGCGAATGGGCAGTTCACAGAGCAAAAGAATCAGGGTAACTAGGTACAACTTAGAATGTAACACTGCAGCTCATTAAACTACCTTTCCTCTGATTTATCTGCATCAGGAAATCCACCACTGGACTTTTTAGTTTTGTATTTACTTAGATTGGCTATAGTGATTTTTGTTTCCCCTGAACCAGCTCTTCAATGGGAATTGTCTCAGGTACATAGGTGAAAGCAAAGCCAGCCAATGAATCCCTACAGGATTCATGCCAACCCTACAGGAAGTTCCAGTAAACAGGTGACCAAGACTTCCAGGTTCTATGGTGAGTGGAAGAAAGAGAAGCCCACTAGGTAGGTGCTGGGCTGCTCTCCTACCCTTGAGAAAAGGGACAAACCTATGCCATCTTATATTGGTCCCCAAAGCACTCGTTTGTGCCATGTCCTACTAATGCACCAGGGCTCTTGACTCCCATAAACTTGGAATAGACTATTAGTCCTAAGCATGGGGTTAGGCTTCCTGCAACTCCAACTACCCAACTGATCCTGAATGGAGGCCAAAAAAATGTCTATCAAACAGTTGTCACTATTTGCCCCATAGGATCAGCTCCCTGTGACCCTCCTGGGTTCCCACTTTATGCACAATCTGTCAAGACTCATGGCTGGGTATGGTAGCACACACCTATAATCCCAGTAGCTCAGGAAGCTAAGGAAGGAGGATCACAAGTTCAAAGCCACCCTGACCAACTTGGCAAGACTTGTCTCAAAATAAAAAGGGTTGGAGATGTGGCTCTGTGGTTAAGACCCCTTGGTTCAATGACAGCAAACTGACTGGTGGCAGAAAGGCTGGTCCAAGGCAGAAAAAGCAGAGGACAATGCTGAAGCAATGACTCCGGGATAGATGAAAGACAGACCCAATGAGCTTCTCGTGCTATGTTTAAGAAACAAGGCAGTGTGTCACCCATGTGGAAAAAATAAAATAAAACAAGATTTTACCCTGCAAAGAATCAGCTTCAAGGACTACCTTAAAAATCAAGTGTTGTGGAATATCAATATACAAAGTACTGACAAAACTGGGGCTCAGTAGTTCCCCCAGTGGGACGGATCAGTGTGGAAGCAAATAAGACTTACAGCCCTGACCTGCACATCCATGTCACTGTGCTTGCACTGTGTTTGGTGGCAGCAGGAAACTCAGTGGACCAAGTGTGCATTACTTGCATTGTTTTCCTTTTACAAATTAACCAGTCTCAGTTTCCTCATTTAGACACTGGGAATAAAAACACCTGCTTTCAAAGTTTTGTTGAAAGCATTAAGCAAGGCACGTCAGAGGCCTGAGCAGCGCTGGCCGGCACGCTGCAGGCGGTGGGGAGCCCAAGCTGATGCTGCTGTTTTACCACACTAACATCCCAGTGCCCAGAGTGAGCCTCACCCGCCTTTTTCCTTATGACATTAAATTCTCTCTCTCTCTCTCTCTCTCTCTCTCTCTCACACACACACACACACACACACACACACACCTTACACAATTTAAAACACAAAGTTTCATGATCTTAGAGTTTCATGGGTGATCACAGGCTAAAATTTTTCATTACTATTTAGCCCTCACAATAATAATAGCAGGTAATAATAATAACACCATCAACTTTGACAGTGCTCCCCTCACTGGTCAGGCCCTGGTCTAATGACTTTCCCTGAATTCATTTAATTCTAATTCATTTAATTCTCACTACAGCTCTTCAGGAGGTGGGGAGTGAGGATTTCTATCATTGCCCATTTTACATAGGAGATGAGCACAGGGCAATTAATAGCTTTCACAGGTCTCACAACAAGTCAGTAGCAGACCTGAAAAATATTACCTCGTGGGGGGAAAAAACAAGATAAAGGAGTGTGCTCTAGGATGGCCATTAGTGCAGCACACGCAAGTACATATTCACGTGCATGCGTACCTGTGGCACACGCTGAGAGAAGTTCAGAGAGGCACTTGGGAACTAGGGATAAAAGGCACAACTTGCTGTACGCTTCAGAACCTTTTGAATTTTATTGTGCAAGTTTTACCCATTCAAGAAACATACATTCATACAATAATTGAATAGTTTTCTCAGCTCAAGCTGCATCCCTCCTCCCTGGAGTCCCCAGCCCTTTAAGCAGGTCCAGACCTGTTTCTGCGCACACAGGCTGGCCTGGGGGTTGGGCGCCAGGCTGGGCCTGGCCTGCTTTGGGGAGGAGACAATAGGGCCCCAGGTTACAGACAGCCAGGCAGCTCTGGAATGGAGTTCCCTTCCAGAAGCCTTGTGGAGTGTGGGGAGGAAATCAACTGTTCTGGGTGACACCCCGCCCCCCAATTCAGCTTTTTCATCTGCACCAGGTTTGGAAGTAGAATGTTTGGGGGCTGGCACAAAGGGGACCCCCCTCCTCTGTCACCTGATTTCCAATCGCCTGGCCTTCCTTTCACGGGAGACAAAGGCTTGCATTCTACAATTAGTGACCAGGCTTTAAAATGCAAATACCTGCAGGACTTTGCAACCCGTGTGAAAGAGTTTTCACTTAGGTGTTAATTATTTTCACCTCCTTCCTGGGCAGGGCAGGGGGAGAGGAAGAAAGCCTGGTGGGACCCCCTTGGCCAGAGGTGGTTCCAGGGTGGAGGTGAGGGCGACCCCCTAATCCTCTCCCACCCCTGCTCCCCTGGCTCCAGGCAGGACCCACCGAGGCAGCCCCTGTGGCTCCCTCCCCCGACACCATCTCCATCACAAGCAAAGAGTTAGGGACACAGAGGCAGAAAAACAACCTCCCGCTGTTCTGTTTCGCAAAGCCTGAATCGCATGTGGAGAAGGTGCAGACCCCAAATGGGAGTCCCTAGGAGCCAGAGATGAGCTCATCTAATTGAAGAGTTTTGTTTCCTGTTGCCTCAAAGAATGGGAGTTGGAAACAGTGGAAGGCACCAGCAGTGACAAAGGAACTTGCTTAGTTTCGTACCCAGGCATAATCAATCCAGTAAATGGGCTGCGAGCTTCAGTTCAGTGGTAGAGTGCCCGCCCTCACCTTTCTACATTTTGCTTTTGCCAACTGTTCAGCAGATAGTCCGGATTCATAATCCCAATCTATTTATCATCTATCTACATACACATCTATTTTATCTATATAGGATACATATATCTTTATAAATAATTTGGCGGGGGGAGCTGAGTCAGGGAAGATTGCTTTTGTTGGTTGTATTGCTTAGTCTCAGCATGGAAGCTTGGCCATTCCCCGTGTGGTCTGGGTCTGCCAGACTTTCTCTCTTCAAGGCTTAGCACCCTCTTCTGTAAATGAAGGGATTGCACTCCAGTAGCTCTGTGGTTTCTTCCAAGTGCCAGGCTTTTTGATTCTGGGCTTTGATGTATATTTTCATTATAACCTTTCACTTTGATATGATATCTCTCCTCCTGCAAAGATTTCATGAACTTGAATTCCTGGCTGCAATTCTAAGATGCTAAAATTGGAAAACAGAAAAGGCTTTCATTTATAGAAGTATTTTTTCAAGGATAATTCCTGAACTTGCTTCTTGTTCTGGATCTGGTTGGACTTTGTGATGTCAAGATAGCACCCTACTTCTCAATGGCTTGGTAAGAGCCCATAGTAGCTCCCTCATCCATCCCTCTTCCATTCCTCTCCCCTTTGGCCAAAAAGTTTTAGCTTCTGCTTCCCTAATGCTGATGCTTAGGCTACTATTGTTGGCAAAGCAGTGAACACCTTTGAGATCCCTGAAGCTCTGAGACCTCCAGTTGCCAGAGCTGTTTTTATATTCCCTTCCACCTTCCATCCATGGGTGTCACACCAAGCCCTATGCTCCTCTGCACTGGAGGCCTTGCCTGTCTTCTCCCCTTGGAGGTCATCCCTCAAACTTATCTCAGGAACTCTGATGTGTTTAATTTCAGTTCCTATGTATTTTATTTATGGAAGTTCCATTTGGTTCTTTTTTCACATCTGCTAGATTTCTTTGAGTTCATTATTTGCTTCAAATATGTCCAAGTTAACAATTTGCATAAAGAAGCATGTTTGTAATCCTTGCTGACTTCACTATCAGTGGAAGGTGCAAGTTTGTTTCTGCTCTCTGTTGCTTCTCTTAATTTTTATTCCTGTTGTATTCATTGTGCTGATCACAATCTTAACGCATAAAAATACCTTTAAGTGACCCAGAAACAAAATTTCCTGGTCACTCTTAAGTTCCAGTTATTTACAATCATCTTGAAGCAGGAAAAAAAAAATGCATTTTGGAAATCTGTGCCTAAACCCAGGACCATCTGTCAAGGTCTGCTGCAGTTTAATGAACTGTTGATCTCATCTCTTTGTAGAGCTGACTTCTTGCAACCTCTCTTCCTCATCCTTGGCCATAACTCACCCACTGCCCTTAGGCTTACATGATAATTGTATGTGATATTTGCAAAGTTGACATCCATTACGGCTGTGATTCTCTCTGCAATCTTTCAAGATAGGCAGAACTAGAGGTTGTTTTTCCCTGTTTACTGTTTCCATGAGGTCAGAGGTCTTGCCCAAAGTCAGAGGGGTTAAGAATAGAAAGGGAGATCCCAGCCACCTGAGTCCACTCCTCTGCCTCCATGGAGTCTTTCTTGTTTGGTGGATAGTGAATCTCCAGCACCAGGTTGCAGGCGCCTGACTTCCCAAACCATTGCATTGCTCATAAGAGAGATTTCCTTCCAGCCACTGGGTTGAAAAACATGTTATGGGAATGAGCTGCAGCTTCCATGGCCAATTGAACTGGCTGAAGGGTGAAGCTCCTCCAGCCAGGCCCTCAACTCTCACAGTGAAACCAGGGTTCCCAACCCAATCAGCCAGAAATTCCCATGATTTCTCTTGTGCCCCTGCAAATGAGAGGAAGACGATCATTCAGCAGAGGTGGAAGGAAGGAGGAGGGACAGGTCTTATTAACAGGAATTGGGGCCTGTTGGGCTCAGACCTATTTGGGCTAAAAGCCCCGAAAGAAATGTTGCACCTACTTGTAGAAATCTTTACAGCAGGAAACGAGAGAGACAGGCCACTGAGTTGAGGGCTAGGAAATGCCTGCAATAGCCTGAAAATGGACATTTTTTAACTCTCCCCTGGGAGGCAGGAGGTAGGGGACAGTAAACACCTTTTCAAAGATGTCCTGGCCTCTCTGTCAGGCTGCTGGCTACGGGAATGAGAGGGCTGAGATAAAATGGACCAGGCCTTTGCTTTTCAGCACCGAAGTCTGGTAGGATTTAAGAAGGTTTTTTCAGTTGGGAAAAAAAAAATTGAAACCTCGAGGGCCAGCAGGTAATGTAAAGGAACAAAGGGCCCTGGGTGTGGCCTATGGCAAATGGGACAAACCTGCCCTTCCCAAGGGGCAGACGCCACCCACTTAGAGCTGTTGGTTGCCATATGGGAATTTAAGCCTACAGCTCCCTGATGTTTGATTGTTTTCAAAGAAATGAAAATCTGAAATATGTGAAATGTCCTGACTTTTACCTATTGGTCACTCATATTTTTAAAGACCATACGACCTCAACAAAATACATCTGTGTACCTTTCACCATAATAATACAGTGAGTGCAGTTTAATTGTGAGTTTACTTTGTGTCTAACAGTACCCCGTAAGCACTCTATGCATTATATTTAATCTTACAGAAACCTTCTGGAGAAATTGTTTACTTACTTATTTATTTAATTTACCTTTTTAAGAGGTGGGGTCTCATTATGTAGCCCAGGCTGGCCCTGAACTCCTGGACTCAGGAGATTCTCCTGCCTCTGCCTCCCGAGTAGCACATGGCACCAGTCCAGACCAAGAGAAACTATCAAGAACATTTTACAAATCAGGAAAGTAGAGACTCAGAATACAATATTAGATATATTGGTTAATGTTCTACATGTCATTTTTCCAAACAGTAATAATTTACAAGTTAATATTCAAAGTGAGAGAGTCTGGACCTTAAGCAATTGTGCTAATCAATTCAGCCTGCCATAACAAAGTGGCACAGACTGGGCGGCTTCAACAGAAGAAACTTTTTTTCTCACAGATCTAGAAGTCCAAGATCAAGTCTCTGGCTGATTCAGTTTCTAGTGAACTCATTCTGGTTCTCACCTGGCCACCTTTTTATTACGTCTTCAACTGGCCTTTCTTTGGTGTGTACAAGCTGGTATCTATTTTTATAAGGACCTGATCCTTTCAGATTGGGGTCTCCCCCACTTTTTTTCCCTGAGGTGCTGGGGATTGAACCCAGGGTTACTCTACCACTGAGCTACATCTGCAGCCTTTTTTTTTATTTTTTTAAAGTTTGAAACAGGTTCTCACTAAATTGCTGAGGCTGGCCTTGAATTTACAATCTTCCTGCCTCAGCCTCTCTTGTCAATAGGATTACTGGCAGGTGCCACCACATCCAGCTAGTACTCTACTCTTACAACCTCATTTAACCTCATTTACTTTCTCAGAGACCTATCTCCCAGTACAGCCCAACTGGGGAGTAAGGCTTCAGCAGATAGTAAATAGTAAGTTAAGCAAAATGATCATTCCCAGAGCATCAGCTTGTTAGACAATTCTCTACTGTGGTTTGAAACAAGGGCACACAATAACTTCTTTAATTATTTCCAAATTTTGGATGCTTTTTCTTAACTAGAATTCTGGAAACTGAACCCAGGGCCTCATACATGCTAAACATGCACACTACCACTGAGTTACCCTCACATCCCCTAAAAGCAAAATTTAATGAGCTATGTATCACTTCATAACTTAGGAAAGCTATCAGGTTCACCTGAAAATAAAGTGGACACTGAAAATTACTAAAGAGATACCAGCAAAACTTTATCCACTGATTTTCTTTTTTAAAATACTCTTTTTATCAGTCACTTTCTGCCATTAAAGCACTTTGGTGGGCAGGCTGGAATTTTCACGCTTTTAGCTTCTCTTTCATGGGTTACATTTAAATAGGTACTTCCTTTACAGAGTCACTGTAGGCCTCTAAGAATTATGCAGTGCTCCAATGCCATCCAACAGACTGGCACTTATTAAGCACATACCGGGTGGCAGGCATCATCCTAGGGCCCTTTGTAGGCTCTTCCATTGAATCCTGCCAGTAGCTCTGTGAGGTAAATGCTACTGATCCCATTTTAAAGATGTGAAAATTGATACTTGCAGCTAATAAATAGAAACAGCAGAAATCAGACTCAGGCCTTTACTCTAAGTCTGATGTACTTTCTATTGCTTGGCAGTTGGGGTGCTACAGATATTTCCTGGGAAGACTGCAATAGTGACGTCATAAACAAGAATATGTTGAGCATTGAACATCATGTTGGTCGACACTGAGAATAAAACAGTGACTGTGATCAAGAGGGTCCGTGTCCTCACAGAGCTTATAGTCCAGAGGTTAGCTTTTTCCCTTTTGTCACTTCTTTTAATTTCAAGATAGTCACATTTTATTGTTATTCTGGAATCTTAGGCTTGGATTCTTCAGTTTCCTGAAACTTGAGACATGGGCAGTTTTATCAAGGGAGAGCAAGGAGCTCCAGAGCCCCTGACCCACCAAAGGATGAGGCTTCCTGGTGACACTGGTGTCAATGGCCTGTAGTGCTGGACTAGCTCAGGGTAATCTATGCATAAGAAAGGGATCTCCAAGATATTCTCTTCTTAAACAAGGACCTGGGGCTGGGGATATAGCTCAGTTGGTAGAGTGCTTGCCTTGCAAGCACAAGGCCCTGGGTTCAATCCCCAGCACCAAAAAGCAAAAAAAAAAAAAAAAAAAAAAACAAAAAACCCAAGGACCATATTTAGGGGTCCACTGAAATTCTTCTATACTGAAGAACTCATTGGCAAATATTCTTTTCCTTGGATTTCCAAAAGAATGATTTTTCAAGATGAAATTAAAAACAAAAATAGGATTCCTTTTAAAAGTCAATTCTCTTTCTTGATTGTCTTGTTCATGTCTGAGTTCTACTTAGAATGATACAGAGAAGAACAACCACATCCAGATGAGTTCCCACAGCTGGACAAAAATCTCAGGTTTGATTTTCTTTCTCTATAAACAAAAATAAATGCCTAGAGATATTGAAATGCCAAAATCAAAATTTAGCGGTTATATCCAATCAGAAAGTCATTTGAAGATTTGCTAATTCAACTTCCCCATGATAAGAGCTTTACAAATGTTTGATAGATGGATGAGAGAAAGGAAGGATGAATGGATGGAAAGATGGAAGAATGAATCCATGGGTAGATGATTAACTGAACTAACACTTAAGATGGCTCAGTTTTCTTCTGCTACAAAGATAAAATAGGAACATTTTTTGGTTTAAACAAGCCCAGCTTGGGCAGTCTTGGGAATTCATGTTCACTACCAAGGAAGCATCATCCAGGGGTTTGCCAATGCACTCCAAGGGGCAGAAGGAAATTAAACTTGTTGCTGCCGGTCCTATCACTGTCCTGAACACACATGAGTGTGCCCTGACTCATGCCCATGAGTTCAGTGTCCTTTAAGGTATTTTTACTCTTTATTCTGTATCCATGGCACTGTTTCCACAATCCTGAATAACTGGGCCTACTTGACTACACTTACTATATGTCTTCTCTGGAGGTTTTATTGCCATATTATTGTTCTCATTAGCCTGTTGATGCCATAGAATGAAAACACTACATTCTGAAAAGGGCAGAGTGTTTTTTGCATAAGGGAAAGAAAGAGTCATAATTGGTTTTGATTGTTAAACATTAAGAATAGGCCCTGTCATCTCTATTTAAATTCAGTGAAATGAGAAAATGATGTTCCAGCTCTGAATGAATAATCTATATTGCTTAAGTACAGTAATTATAAAGGGATAAGTGGAGAAAAATGGAAAGAAAAATAAAGACCATAATGCAGCACAACTGAGGAGCAAGAGCTCTGGTCTCCATGATGCCACTGACTGGCTTCAAGTCCTTGAGCAAGTCTGGTAACTCCTGAAGCTTGCTTCTTCATCTACACAACAAGAGGCTGAATCCGAGATCTCTTCCTCCTCTAAGACCTTCCTTTTCTTTCCAGAATCCTGCTACTTACTAGCATCATAGGGTTTTCAAAGAAAAATTTCTACAGGGTTCTTTTTTAAGGTAGAAAGTAGCCTTGTTTTTTGTCTTCTTTGACTTTAACATCCTTCTTTCTTTTAGCCTCAAACCATCTTTTTCTATTTCAGTTCCTCCTATATGTTTTTCTTGTTGTCCTTGACTTTGTCTTCTCTTCCTCTTGGCGAGCTGTCCTGGTCATTCCCACAGCTTACTACACTGCAACAGCTGTTTTAGAAAAAAATAAAAACATAAAAAAGGAGTTGTGAACCTTTGTGTTGGGTCAAAATAGACGACACATCTCTGGAAAAGGTGCCTGAGGTATTTGCCTCTGAGGGAACTGTCATTAGCCAGCGATTCAGGTGAGCACTTTCTAATATTTGAGTTTTTAAAATGGAGACTTTATGAGCTTGCTTTTGACCCATCCTTCCCCTCTGGGAATGCATTTATATAGGAGTACAAGGCTGTTGTTTCAGAAATGCCTTGGACAACATTACTTAGAGGAGTCAAATGGAATTAGCCTAGGTGTTCTACCATGGTTAGGTAAATCATGGTACACCCAAGCAATGGGGAATACGTCTCTGCTCTGGGATAATGTGAGAACCCATTGATTTTAAGTGTTATTCCCAGGACATGGAGCAACTTGAACACCTTATTCAAAGTTCTTTAAGGAACCTAAAAACTGTAAAAACTTTCTTTGCATAGAGCATAGCATGAGCTTCATTTTTAGATATTAGTAGGGCCATAAAGCTCTACTGTTTCTGGATAAGTGTTTATGCCTATGAGCTCTTCATGGTAAAGATCTAATGCATAATCTCAGCTTGACCTTAAATTCTGGCTTCTGTCCAGATTAACTGATATTTACTGAGCGTGAACCTGGGGTGCCAGGTGCTGAGGCTGGGGAGGTTTGGTACCTGCAGAAGCCACCAAGTTTCTGGCATTGAAAGGTACACATAGACCTAGGCAATCATTGTACACTGTAGTGTGTGCCGAGAAAGAGTCTTAGGGCTATGGGACTGTTCGTGGGGGAGAGGGGAGACACCTAATCCAGGTTGGCAGGGGACAGCCAGGGGTAGGGGCAGTGAGGAAAGGTTTCCTAGGGATTACACAGAGCTCAGGCTGATTAGCAAGCTTGGTCTTTCTGGGATCATTCATGCTTAGTATCGGCCTGGACTGCCTTACCTGATGTCCTAAGTCTGCATAAGACCCCATCTCTGTCCATGACTTCCATCGTGCCCATTTTTCTCTTCCAACTTAGCAACTGTCTCTTCTGTTATACCTGGTTCCCTTCTGCTTCCCATTCTGGCACTCCAAGGACAATGTGGTACACTGGGGTGAGATTTGAGCCTTAGTTTCCACATCTGTGAAATGGCATAATTCTAGTGTTTTAGTCACCTTTTTCATTTCTGTGACTAAATGACCCAGCCAGCACAACTGTAGAGGAGGAAAAGTTTATTTGGGGGTTCACTGTTTCAGTAGTCTTAGTTCATAGAAGGCCCGCTCCATTCCTCAGGACTTGTGGTGAGGCTGAACATCATGGTGGAGAGTATGGCAGAGGGAAGAAGCTCACATCTTCAGGAAGCAGAGAGTGAGAGAGACTCTACTTCCCAGATACAAAATATATACCCCATAGTCATGCCCCCAATGAACCACTCCCTCCACCACACCCCATCTGCCTCCAGTTACCACTCAGTTAATCCCATCAGGGATTAATTCACTGATTAGTTTAAGACTCTCACAACCCAATCGTTTCTCCTCTGAACTTTCTTGCATTGTCTCACACGTGAGCTTTTGGGGGACACCTCACATCCAATCCATAACATTCTAGTATCTATCTTGCAGAATCATTAACAATGAAAGCCAGCACAGATGGCTTATCATGAATTAAACACTACCCTAAACTCTTCTCACACAAACGATCATTTCATTTCATTCCTGCAACAACCTGGTGAGATTGTTACAATAGAACCCCATTTTGCATCCCTGGAAAATGACCACGGAATGCTCAAGTAACTTGCCAAGGGTACCATCTGGTCATGCTCATATTCTAATACCTTATTTTAAGGATTAGGTGAGATAGTGGGTATAAATGCTTAGCAGAGAGTTAGCATACAGCAAGCACTCAATAAATGTTAGTGGTTTTTGAATATGAGTTCCATTGAGTACAGAGACTTGACTGTTTTAGTTTACTACATCCCTCGCATCCTCAACTCTGCCTGCCATACAGTAGGTGGTCAAAATAGGTATGTCAGATTCATTATCCAAGAGTGCTTGCCTTTGGCTTTTCTGTTGCAGGCCAGTTCTTTCTCTCTCTGCACCTGGGAGTAGGAGATCCCTGGACCCTTAGGACAACACTGGGACCACCAGATAAAATCACTGTGAATCGGCCTCTGTGGCTTGTTCAGCTGCCTTAACTTTAGTTTTCACTAGATATCTAAGAAGAGTCTCTGAAGAGAAATGGTGACTTCAAAGAGTAAAGTAATAAAGCCCAGTGGTTGAGAAGGATGGGTTCTGGAATATACATTCCCTGAATTCAAATCTTGGCTCTGCCACTCTGTAGCTCAAACAAATTACTTAATTTATCTAAGGCTCAGTTTCCTGATTTTTTTTTTTGTACTGGGGATCTAACCAGGTATGCTTAACCACAGGGCCACATCCCCAGCACCTCTCCACCACCCCTACCCCAGCTTTTTAAACTATTGTATTTAGAGACAGGGTCTCACTAAGTTGCTGGGGCTGGCTTTGAACTCATGATCCTCCTGCTTCAGCCTCTGAGCCACTGTCCTTATTCTTAAAATTCAGATCATGATAGTACCCACTACCTGCCTGGTGGAAGGATGAAATGCAACCACTGAGCTGTTCAGGGTCTTATTCAAAGAATGGCAGCACAAGTCCTGAGGCTGTTTTCAGAACTCAGATTTCTTTTCTTCCTTTTCTTTTTTCCTTCTTTTTTGTGGTGCGAGGGATGGAACCTAGGGCTTTGGGCATGCGTGCTAGGCAAGCATTCTACCAAGTTACACCCCAGCCCTCAGATTCCTTCCCAACTGTTAGGATTTTCCTCTTGTTCTTTCAAAGTTGAAACACCAAGAGGAGTCCTCTTGCATCTGCAGTTTATATTTGCAGGTTTGCAAGTAAAGGAAGAATGCTTTTAGTATTATCATGTATTATTAATTCTTTCTGCCAATAGAAATTACTGTAACCAGTGTTATGCTGATAAATGTCCAAGAGGCTGTCCAGAAAAAAAAAAAAAGAAAAATCCCTGATTGAGATCATTTGTAATTCTGTGATGTAAATATGCCCGCCATGGCTGACTTCAAGGGCTAAAATTGAAGTCACTGAATGTGGAGTCTTAAAGATGCTAATGGCCGGCTCCAATGACTTCGGGTGTTATTTCAGACAAAGATACTCACTTGAAGAAGTATTGATTACAGCCCTTAGCTCTGCTTGACTTTTTCCTTGACATTCTAGGAAGAATGTGACATATTATACACAAGAGGCAGAGCTCAGATTGAGATTGGCTTAGCCTGCTGGGGTCACATCTTGGCTCAATCATTTACTGACTCTGGGACCTTATCTGGGCTAAATTACTTACCATCTCTCTTTTAGTTTCCTCATTAGTTAACTGAGACTAAAATGGAACTTACCTCCTATGTGCACACAGATGGTGTATGGAGTGCTTAGCCAAGTGCCTGGCCTATGCGTGATACATGTCAGCCATCATTATTAACATGACATTAGCACAGAGAATTCTTGCTCCCAACCCAATATTTAACAGCTTGAACTTGTCTAGCATCTCATTGTTCATAGAGTGATTTTCCGCACATTACCACATTTGCCTTTCTTAATAAAACAGTGTTGAAGACCACCCCGACCACTGGTGAAAAAATTGACAGCCAGCATCCTATTAGTGATGTCGTGACCATCCCATGGAGCCCTTCTTTCAACACCTGCCCTAGATTCTGACTTATGTCCTAATCAAGAACATTGGAGAACTTGAATTTAAATGACAAAATTGAGTCTATGCCTGAAACTCCTATAATATCTTCAAAACTCTCAGAAAAGAATTAAGGAACACATGATACACTATGTCATGGGGCAGAAAGCAAATTGAAAGGTCTAAAATAGTGTTCCAGAGATCCAGAGTAGAAGTAGCCTTGTCTTGACGACTCAGAGAACCTCTGCAGGGAGGCATGAAACTTAGTTCAATCTGTGGCTGTCCATCAGGCCTTCTCGTGGGCTCTGAAAGAGACTCTTGGAGAAGACCCTGTGTTCTGTTTGGGTGAGAATGGCTGAAGAATTCTAGATGATAGAAATATTATTGTACTAAAAAAAAGAAATCAAGTTGCTGAGAAAGAAAGCACTTGAAATTTGCTTTATGTTTCTGTTTAAATATTTACTCCTTGCTGGGTGTGCTGGATGTGTGTGTGTGTGTGTGTGTGTGTGTGTGTTGATAAAACAAACAACATTCACCACTTTAACCTCTTTTTTTTAGTCTCAAGCATGCCAAACCTCTCCTTTTACATTTTTTTTCAACACTGAGCATCAAACCCAGGACCTTACCCATGCTAGGCAAGTGCTCTACCACTGAGCTCCATCCCCAGCCCCATTATTTCAACCATTTTAAAGTGCACAATTCCATGGGATTTATACCTACCATATGTTGCAAAACTGCTATGTCACTACTGTGTAATTTTTGAATATTTTTAGCATCTCCAGAATAACTTTGTATCCATTAGCAGTCACTCACTATTCAATCCTCCACCCCTAGCAACCAACAACCACAAATCTGCTTTCAGTCTCTTTGGGATTTGCCTGTTCTGGACGTAACATATATTTGGAATCACATAATGTGTGGTCTTTTTGACTGTTGCTTTTTTCTTTTTTTCACTTAGCAGGATGTTTTCAAGGCCCATACATGTTGTAGCAAGTATCAGTACTTCATTCCCTTTCATGAGTGAGTACTATTCTACTGTGTGAACGCCCACATTTTATTTATCCATGAGCAATCAGGTGTATCCTGCTTTCTAATGTCTCAGACTCAGAAACAGAAGAGGAATTTCTCAGGCTTTCTATGATGATGGTGTTCCAGACTCAAGACAAAAGTGCTGCAAATGAGGTAATTTGGATGTTGATAGTTGATTCTTGCCAATTCTCACCCCCATCTGCTCATCCAATTAGGACTTGCTCAGCATCTCCCCTCTCCCCAACACTTATTTCCCAGAATTACCAAGGGAGTCTGGTCTCCCTATATAGCAGGGTATAGTATAGCATGATCTTGCCTCTGTGAGGCACTATGCTCTGTCCCCAACATGCCATGACTCCCTGCAGGGACTCTGGGGGTGGCCCCTTTGGATGGAATTAAAAGGGTGTGAAGAGACTAGCCCTCTTCCTACTTGGTGTGACATTTTGTCCCTCAGGTTCTGTGCTTGGCACAGCCTCCCATGAACACATCTCCTTCCCTACCACCAGGCTAATCAATGTCTGGTGGGGGAGACACAGAGCGTGGTTCATACCCTCCATTCTCCCCTCCCTCTCCAGGCCCTTGGGGAGCAGGGTGCCTTCACTCTTTTCCCTCAACCAAGAACCGAAGTGGGGAGCACATGGACTGGTGTAAACAGGCCTGGGGTGAGGAGGCCACCCAAACCCGACTGTGTCAACTCCAGCTCAGCTGGGATGGTGACTTTCATAAACACTATTTCAATCAATCTGCAATCTTATGAAATGGCTAGTATTCTCTCTTTTCACAGACCGTTAAAAACTATTACAGTACGAGATGTTCAGCATTAAAATGGAACAGACCACATCTCTCCAGCCAGCAGCAAATTTAGTGAATTCCCATCTGCCCTCCTCAGCCAGGGATTTAGTTATCTTAAGGCACATAGCTGGAATGCCTGGACACCTGCGTATAAACTTCCTTTGTGGCTTCCTTTCTCCAGCTAATTGTTTAAGAATCTCCCTGCTGATCCCCTATCTTTGTTGGCTATGGTCTTTTATGGCCCCTGATAGGATCCCAGACCACCCCCTGGTATGTAAAGGTTTTAGACAACTTAGGGTCTGGGAAAACAAGATGCCAATCTTGGCTCCCAAAAGACTGGGATGGTAGGAAGAGTCAGAGTCTGGCTTAGTTGTGTTGTTTACCCTGGATGGCAGGAAGAAATGAGGTTCTGGAAAACATGGATGTAAAAAGCCTTCTATCCTGCCATATTTTATGGATGAAGAAAGGGATTTTGAGATTTAGATAAACCTGGGTCACACTAACTGGAATGTTAGCAGTACCTGGGACTGTCACCAAAGGCAATCATTGACATTTTTTTTATTATATTCAAGTTATTGCAGATATCTTCAAATAGCATTAACACTCATCACCATTTCAAAATTAAGGTAGTGAGGCTGGGGATGCGGCTCACAGACTCAGCACGCACAAGGCCTTGGGTTCATCCCCCCTTCCACTCCAAAAAAAGTTAAAAACAAAACAAAATTAAAGTAGTTCTCAGGACTGCTGCTAGATCTTCTTTATTGCATTAGTAAAGGAACTAATATATTTCTAGATCATAATTTGTCTTTAAAAATACATTGAGAGGGGCTGGAGATATAGCTCAGCTGGTAGGGTGCTTGCCTTGCAAGCACAAGGCCCTGGGTTCAATCCCCAGCACTGCAAAAGAAAAAAAAAAAAAAAAAATTGATAACTATATATCCAACATAATTCCTTTGTAATCATGTTATATAAAATTCATATATGTATACACATTTATCTACACATATACATATATGTACACATGTATATAATTTTTTTTCAAACATTATTTTGTACCTTATTTGTAATGGTTGAAAGGTTTAAGCAATTCAAGCATCTGTTGATAGATGAACACACAAGCAAACATAGTGTTTTCATACAATTGGGTATTTATTCAGCCTTAAAAAGGAGGGACGTTCTGACACATGCCACAACACGGCCGACTCCTGAGGACATTATGCCAAGTGGAATAAGCCAGTCACCAAATGACAAATGCAGCATGATTCCACTTAGGTGAGGTCCTCAAAGGAACCAAACTCACAGACACAAAAACTAGAAGGATGGTTGCCCGAGCTAGGGAGATGTAGGGAAATGGAATTGGTGTTTAAGGGTGCAGAGTTTCAGTTTTGCAGGATGAGAGGAGCTATGAGGATGGGTGGTGATGATGGTTGGAAACAATGCGAACAGACCAGATGCTGTGGAATCACATGCACCCTGAAAATGGTCGAGATGGTGAAGTCTAGTTACATGTTTTTACCACAGTTTTAAAAATAAAAATAAAAAGCATTTTTTGGCCAAGGGACTCACCAACTTTCAGACTGCCAAAGGGATCTGGCACGAAAACAGGTTAAGAAAACATGCTCTTAAGCAAATAATGAAAATTTACACACTTAACGCTTCAGGAGGGTCAGGGCCTTCACCTCCCATATTCTACCCACAAAACTTGCATGGTTGCTTGCTACTTCTAAAATGGAAAAGTCCAGGAGCCTAAGGACCTCTTTCTATCACTTTGGTACCTTGGGTAAGTCACATTGCCTCTTTGAGCTCCAACATTTCAAATGGAGGTATCACCTCTGGCCTGATGGGGCTAACTAGAAGGTCAGTGGAGGTAGTAGCATCTGCAACCATCTTCACTGTCCATTGTGTTCTTGACCCTCCTCACTGACCCCTCTTTTCTGCATGAAAGAGGCTGAGAGGCTCCTCCTCTAAGCCCTCAGAATCTTCCCTGCATCCTCCCCCTCCATGAAGCCTTCTTTGACCATTCTGGCTGAATCTATGGCTTCAAATCCATCTTCACTTAGTGGATCATCTTTCACCAATAAATGTACTCCCCACTCAACAAGCAATCAAGATCAAGGGCTTTGGAGTTAGACAGTGTCTGGATATGAACCTTGGCTTTGGCACTGCCGTGCAGCTATATGTTCTAGAGAGGCAAGCAAGCTACTGAACTCTCTCTGAGTCTTAAAATAGGCTGATAATAGCCACCTCATTGCAATTGCAACAATTCAGTGAGGTTTTGAACATAAAATGCCTAGTACACAGTAGGTATTTAATAAGCAACCACTAACTTTTGCTTGGTCTTAGACAATAAATACTTTCAAAACATAGATGGAAAATTTATATCCCCTGCCAAATCTCGGACATAGAAATAATAATTTACCAGGCTCACTGTCACATAATAAATACTAGATAACTGGATGAAGTCAGGAGAACATAATTGACAAATTGTTTGTCCAATTCTTTGTCCAAGGTTATCATTCTTGGACTGCATAACCACCTGTAGTGAGTTAAGCAGGTATGAGATTCCCCTCTCTGGGAGGCCTGAGATTAGGGTTCTAAGTGCCCTGCTCAGGACTAACCTCTGTCTAAGCCCCAACCTAGCTAAGTGACTAATACGTAGACTAATTTTCTAAACATTTGTCTTCTGGATAATGAGACAAATGTTTTTTGCTGTCCCCACCCCACTCCTCTCAGCAACAGAACCTCCACCTTCCCCATTGGTCTAATGACCCTTCAAGATCTCCTCTGTCCTGTCTAGTTTCCCCTTCCCCAGGGTGCCAGGCCAGGATTCATCCTCTTCAGGGACAGGGCTGAGATGCACAAAACTGATCAAGGACCTGCCCAGCTGGGCGGGTCAGGCAACACCTCCCTTTTTAATCCCTAAGAATCACCCCCACCTCCACATCTCCACTTCCACCCACCCAGCAGGGGCCTGAAGCTCCAGCTGGGAAGATAATTAGCAGCCACCATAATTGATACTAGGCTACTGTGGTCCCAGGAGGGGCCCCTGCAAGGGTGTCAGCCCATCTGGCCTCTGCTAACCTGTATCCCCCTGCCTGCCTCCAACACACACAGGGGAGGGGAGGGGTCCCTCAGGAGGTTGGCCACAAAATGTGTCACCCATTTTGTCAGCAGGGCCCAGGCCTGGCTGTAGTCATTCTCTGACTTGGCCCTCCCTCCCACCATCCAGCCATCACTTGCCCTCTTCCGTTGACGCATGCATTCTTCCTACAGCCACTCTGCCACCATTTGGCCATTTTGTTCATCAGACCTTCATCCCTGATTTTAAAGGAACTTGCAAAAATGATGATGGTGATGATGATAATAATTAAGCATTATTAATTGAGATGTTTGCACTGTGCTAAGCATATAATTGCCTCTTTTTTTTTTTTTTTTAACCCTATAAGGTGTTATTATTGTCCCAAGAGAAATGAAGCAGAGAGAAGGTGATATATTGGGAGCTGCATAGCTGAGTGGTAGCTCCCCGGGCAATATGTCTCCAGAGACCACTTCTTTTCTATGCTATCTAGCCTCCTATATGGGCACAAAATGCAGCTACAGTAAATGCTTGAGTTGGACACGTCATAAAAGAAACAAGAAATAGGAAGCATAAAGCCCTCGGGCCACACCTGTTCTGATCCTGGGTATATAATCTTGCACAAGTGACAGACTCAGTTTCCCCTGCAACAGAGATAGTGCAGCTGATGTTGCGAAGTCGATGTTAGGATTAAATGGAATAAGGATGCAAAGTGTTTGGCACATAGTAAGCACTTAATAAGTAATTGTTGCCTCTCTCAACCCTGAGTTAGAACCTCTGGCCCCTGGCAATATTGGGAACTTTTTTTAAAACAGTGAACAATGTAGATTCCTGTTTGATGGAACCTGGTGTCACATGCAGAAAGCTAGAAGCAGAGGGAGGGGAAGAACAACAGCCCGTGCAGAATTTGACCTTGTGCCTCAAGGAAGGCACACTCCTGCTTTCCGGACACCCTATTGGATTACCAATAATTTGTGTTCACAGGTACAGAGCTGGGGACGAGAAGGTGAGCTACTGACAGACGTATGTTCTCTTGACCAGAGACGGTAATACAGGAAAGGAAAGGTGGAAGGGAAGAAATGGGCACTTGAAAACCTGAAAAGAACCAAGCCTCGATTTGTAGCTCAATGAAATTTGTGCAGTTTCATGCTTTCTTCAAACAGCCTAGCTTTTAATGTAGGTTCCCACACCTACACTGTGCCCACTGAACTGCCAGCCCTACCAGCGCAAGTCTAGGTCCCCCCACAACTCCACCATGCCCAGCTCAGCACCCTGCATGTTAAGGACATTCACTCCCTGTCGGTGGATTGCTTGACCTGTGATCTCTTTCTCCTCGTCTTTTACATGACTCTATAAAGAATTAGGATTGACTTCAAGAGGCCAAAACATTCTTTCTAGATGGCCTCAGCCAAAAACATTGTGGCGCATGGGCTGCCATGGGCCTTTTTTGGAGATTCACTTGGTGCAGTGTGCAATGGAGGAGACCTAAGAGAGGACAGCAGGGCTGTGTTCTAGAAAGGAAAAATATGTGGGTTGAGTAGACATATAACTGAAGGTCCTTTGAGTGACAACCTGGGAATAACTAATATCCAAGCCAAGCACACTGAATCAGATTCGCTGGGGGTACAGTCCATCATGTACATTTTAAAAGCAATCTCAAGACTCTGATGAACTCTAATATTTGAGGACCATTGCCTTTGACCTTGACCAATTCATTCAAGAATTGGCTTCCAATGGCAACTTAGAAAACTGTCCCCATTTCCAAAAGGGGTCATTTCCATGCCCAAGGTGCCCATACCTCCCACATTGCGATGGGGCCCCATCCTCTTCCTGTCAACCTGTGCCCTTACCCATCTAATTTCCCTGCTGTCTTCTCATATCTAACTTGATTGCATGTAAGCCTCAAACTGAACTTAGTATTTTAGGAATAAGACCTAGAAATTCTAAGGAGAATTTCTAAGGAGAAGAAAAAAAAAAAAAACTGTAATCATAGTTTCTCGCAAGGGAATATAAAAATGGATATAAAAGAGCCCTTTCATCTCGAATCTCTATAAATGTTTAAAATAGGGTTGGTGATAATTAATGTTTCTATAAGTATATGCTTAAGAAGTTGCTACAATCAGCCTTTGTCTGCTCCGAGTTGGCAGCCAGGACCACTGTGTTTCAGAAGGGAATGTTTGAGGGTCATTTCACATTGCCTCACTCCTGGCAATTCGAGAGCTGCTATAATTCTGCCAAAGAACATAGAGGGTTTCCCAGTCAAGTTTCATCCTGATTTTGATTATTGTTTATCTCCAGTCCCTGTCTGAATAGTCGTAGTAAAATAGAGGAAGTTTTACTCCTGAATCCGAGGTCAGCTTGTAATGAACCATGGTTTCAATTGCAGGAACAGCTGCTTCTTTTATAAGCAAGGAGGGTTCACTTACAGTTCAGGGTAACACAGAAATAATTTAAAGAACAAGGACGCTTCTATTCATTTCTTTATTTTTTTATATATTTTTTGAAACGTTTTGACATTTGAGTGGCTGTAGAATGTGGATTATTGACCAGACTCAACAGGAAAAAAAAAAAAAAAAAAAGAGCCAATAAAGCTTAAAAAAAAGAAAAAGACATACAATATTTCTTGACCCACCTCCCACCCAAAACATTATATAAAAGTTTAATTTGTATATGGAGAGTTCAAATAGTGGACCACACTTTTTTTTTTTTTTAAGATATGTTGGATGCTTTCAAAACCTTACATTAAATATCTTCAACAAGTTCCCAAAAATAAAGAAAAAAGTTTAAAACACTACAGTGTAGATTAAAAAAAAAAAAAGTGGCTCATAAGTTTTAAAATAAGTTGAGAGTGTTTCTCCCCACAACTACCACTGGATAGAAATGGAATATTTTAGGCTTTCGTTTTTATGTTGCAAATATGTCTGGCACTAAGCCAATAATAGTATGGCACATACTCATATTCTGGATCCATGGGGACTTTGCAGCTCACACAGCCTAGCTTTCCACCTGCAGAAAGAATTACTGCCACCACGTCCCTGAGACATAGTCACACAGTCCACTGTCTAAATAAGCACATCTAGTGTCAGTGGTCACTAGACAGTATGATCCACTTCTGCTCATCCTTATTTGTTTTTTTTTTTTGAACCGGGGATTGAACTCAGGAACACACTCGGCCACTGAGCCACATCCCCAGCCCTATTTTGTATTTTATTTAGAGACAGGGTCTCACTGAATTGCTTAGGGCCTCGCTAAGTTGTTGAGGCTGGCTTTGAACTCGTGATCCTCCTGCCTCAGCCTCCCGAGTCGCTTGGATTACAGGAGTGCACCACCGCACCCGGCTGTTATTTGTTTTTGCAACTTGGTTCTCTCTCTTAAAGTTAAGAATGTACATCTTTAAATTAAGAACGCATTTCTAGAAATTCGTCCAACAGACAGACCTGTTCATATGCAAAACAGCATTATGTACAAAGTTCTGCTTCCCAGTCCCATCTAAAAGCAACCTAAATAGAAAAACAGTTTGAAAGTCTGAGGCTTCCCTGCATTAAGATATTTTAATAGTAAGAGGCCACACATATAATAAATGTTAATGTCAGGCCCTAATCTGTTTTATATGTATAAATTTATTTAATTCTCATGGCTATTACACTATTGTGCAAATGAGGAAACAGGGAAAAAGATTTAGTAAGTTACTCAAAGTTTTATAGCTAGTACAGGATGGGGATGGGATTTTAAACCAGACATTATTTCATCCATTTATTTGTTCAATTGTTTAACACATATTTTGGGACTACTGCAATGCACCCTACATGGCAGAGGAACAAAGTCCCTGCTGTCACAGGGTTTGCTATCTAGTTGAGAAGACCAACCACTAACAACTACATGAATGCATAAATATTAGTGCAGGTCATGCTGGGAAGAAGTATATCCAATGCAGGGCAGGGGACAGAAGAGGATGGAAAAAGTCACTTTGGATCGGGTGGCCTATTTGTCTCCCAAGTCTGGGTGAAGCAAAGGACAAGCTGTGAGGCCATGCAAGGGCAGTCTGACTCCAGAACAATCTCAAACAAGACTCAAAGCCTCTCAGCCATCAAAATGGTCGAGGCTACGCTGT
The DNA here is from genome assembly GCA_020662805.1 of Glaucomys volans. Taxonomy (NCBI): domain Eukaryota; kingdom Metazoa; phylum Chordata; class Mammalia; order Rodentia; family Sciuridae; genus Glaucomys; species Glaucomys volans. The sequence goes on from JAJEJO010002598.1 coordinate 55,710, forward strand.
ACAGGCTTGGAAAGCTTATGAGGTTCGCAAAGCTACATGTGGAATCATGTGCAGAGTGTGCAGTCTCCTCTGGACACACACATACATACAATGATTATAAACAGTTTCTCCTGAAGGACACACAAGGGACAACGAACAGAGGCTGCATTGAAGGGGGGACACTGGGAATCTGGGCAAAGGAGGTGAGACCTACTTTGATGTATGTCTTATACATTTTGTTAAAAAGTTTTATTATGGATTATTGCACCTATAAAATAATAGGTGCAATATTTATGCAAGTTGTATCATATAATCTTTTAAAACCAAGAATACCAACGACCCCATCTCCCACCAACACACACATAGAGGGAAAACCACATCTAGAACATTCCCAGCTCTGTGGAGTCTACCTGCAGGTTCTTCCTCTATCTATCCTTACACATTCCCTTCCGCAATGTCAGGGCTATTATTCTTTCACTACTTCTTATTACAACTTTATTGAGATGTAATTCACATATTATACAAGGTACCTACTTAGAGTGTAAAATCCAATGATTTTTAGTGTACTTGTAGAGTTGTGCAACCATCACAATTTCAGAACAAAAGAAACTCTGTGTCCATTGTCAGTCATTTCCCATATCCTCCTAGTTTGTCCCCACCATCACTGAGGCAATCAGCAATCCATGCTGTGCTTCTGTGGATTTACTTATTCTGGAATTTCATGGAAATGGAACTAAATAATGTGTGGTCCTTGATGAATAGCCTCTTTCACTAAGCATGTTTTCAAAGTTCATCTGTGTTGTGGTGTATATCACTCCTTTTGTTTCATTTGATTGCCAAATAACATTCCATTGCATGAACATACCACATTTTATGTAACCATTCATCAGCTTAAAGACAGTATATTTCCATCTTTTGGCTGTTATGAATAATACAGTCTCCAGCTATTTTAAAAAATAATTGTATTATATATACATATTCATAAATACTAAATTGTTTCACCTGGCTTGAGTTGGGGTATATAAAGATTATATCAGGCTATATGTAGTCTTTTATATTATTTTTCATATCAACACCAAGTATCTAAGATTTTTTTCCTTGTTATATACATCAGTAGTAGTTTTTCTCATTTTTCACCACCATATACCTTCCCATTGTATAAAAATGTTGGAGTTCATTTATCCATTTTTCTGCTGGTGGACATCTGGTCATTTTTAGTTTGGTGCTTCCAAATAGTTTTGCCCAGAATATTCTCATACACAATTCCTGGTGCATGTATATAAGAATTACTCTGGAGTATAAACCTCCAAGGGGGATGACTGGGTTATAGAAAATATAAATGGTAGCTTTTATAAGTGTCTACCCCACCAGCAGCTGGTAAGAATCAGTCTTCCTTCCTTCCTTCCTTTCTTTCCCTCTCCCTCTCTCTCTCTCTTCCTCTCTTTTTCTTTGGCAGCGGGGATTGAACACAGAGGTAGTTTGCCACGGGGCTACATGCCCAGTCCTTTTATTTTCTAAATTTTGAGACAGTCTTGTTAAGCAGCTGAGGCTGGCCTCAATCTTATGATCCTCCTGCCTCAGCCTCCTAAATTGCTGGGATTATAGACATGAACCATCACATAAGCTGGACTCTGAGAGTTTCCTGACACACATTTTCACTTGGTAATAACGCCTTTTACATTTTGCATCATGTGCTTATAATACCTTTTCCAAAAATAAGATAATGAAAAAAAGTTCTCTCTCATTCATAAATAAAATCTGCTTTCCTGGAATCCAAACATGGAGCTTCACTTTATTCTTTGGAGCCACACAGAACAAACCTGAGTGCCAATGAACAATGTTCCAACCCTCCACACACTTGAAGGCAATGATCAAATTTGCCAGATGCCTCTTCTCCTATGCACCTAGACTGTGAGAACACAGAGAAGAAGGCATTGGGTGTAATCTCTTCCTTGATCAGATGTGGAGCAGAATTTCTGAAGTGAGCTCCTGGTTGCTTAGGAAACTGATAAGATCTATGTCAAAATAGGATTCCTGCAGGCAGCAATCCAGAACTGTTGAGCTAAATGATTGGGGACTTCCATGGCTGCAGAACTCCTCAGAACCTTTCATTCAACCAGCTCACATTATACATTCCTTTCTTTCTTTTTGCTCTTTTCCAGTACTGGGGATTGAATCCAGGGGCACTCTACCACTGAGCTACACACCCCTCTTTTTATTTTTTTATTTTAAGATAGGCTCTAAGTTTCTGAGTCTGGCCCTCAAACTTGAGCTCTCCTGCCTCAACCTCTGGGTCCCTGGGATTACAGGAGGCGCCTGCCACCGAGGCTGGCAGATCACATGAATGTCTGATAGAGGTCACAGAACTTAAAATAGCCCTTTTTGGGAAACACTGAGGCCAAGCTGAGGACTTGGTCTTTGGTTACCTCAACCTATTTTCATTCACTTTTACTTCCTTTGAGTTCCCAATATACTGTCCTCTGCTTTTACCACAAAAAGAAAAAACAAAAACAAAAACAAAAACAGAACAAAACAAAACAAAGAAAAAAATCTTTTTCACAAAAAGATTTTCTGAATCAGTCATTTACAACTCCAGTGTGAGTTTTGATTCAAATCTTCTTTGCCAGAGGAGTTAGCCCTCAACCCAGAACAGAAACTTTGAGCTCTGATTAAAGAGAATTCTAGGAAGAAAAAGTAACCTCAAAGGAAGTACCAAAAACATTTTCCTTCTCTGTTCATTTCTGCTCATTGTTGTGGTCAGGTAATGCAGCCCTGAATGGCAAAAGCCAAGGGAAACACTGCGTGGTAACCAGCCTCGTCAGTGGCGGTCAACAAGCATGATGACCATGACAGCAGTCAGTCTGGTAACAGCTAACATTTCAACTCCACAGATAACATCAGACTAACCCTCTCACAACCCCAAGATACAGGTATTATCTCCACATTCCAGATGAGGACACTGAGACTTACTCAATCATGGCGCTCCAGAAGTTCCAGATAGAAACTGGAGTCTGCGCTCTGGCTCTTTGTTCATCCGGCTTCACCACCACTACGGGTCCTACAGATCTCCAGTTCTACAGAACCTGCTGCTCATCACCACTTACCTGATTGAAACACAAAAGCTTCTCATTGGCTCTCCTGTTGACCTGGACTACTAAGTACTGCACCTCTTCATCAGCCCACTTGGGCTTCCAAGATGAAATACTCAGCTGCCCTCTCTCCCAGAGGAAGAACACTCTGAGCTTAATATTTGGCCTTTTATACTTTTCTATGGCCCCACCATTCTCTTTAGATGGCTAGACCAAAACCCCACTATCTATACTTTTAACTCACCCCTGATCCCATTCTAAGCAGAAATATATTCTAAGCAGAAATGCCAATAGGACCACCATGAGCTCAGCCTGAGAACTGCTGAATGAAGTGCCTTTTCTTTTAACCTCCACCAAGGGTCCACCTCAGTTCAGACTTACCCTGAACCCTGATATTAGAAATTCCAAGTGGACTCAAAGCAGTCACAGATGCCTGAAATACTCCTTTTCCCCTATTTTGCTTCCATCTGTGCTTACAGACACTATGGTTAAGAAAAAAAAGGGGGGGCGGTGATGGAGCATAGCTCAGTGGTAGAGCACTTGCCTAGCATGTATGAGGCCCTGGGTTCAATCCTCAGCAGCACATAAAAATAAATAAAATAAAGTTTAAAGAGAGAGAGAAAGACAGGGGGAACTGGGTTCTTTGTTCCAGTTCTGACTTCTTTGGGGGAACTCACATCTTCTGACTTTGCTTAAGATACAACAGGTACCCAAAGGGTTCAGAAGTAGCCAGCCATAGAAATCCCCAAGGTCTCTGGACTTAATGGTAGATGCTGTTGCAATTCTAAACCAGTTTTAAACACTGCCTCTCCAAACACCGCCTTCTGGAAAACTCTGCCTAATTTACAGGTACTGCTGTCCTTAATGGTCATTTCTATACCGTTTGACCACAACCAATGGAACTTGGAATAACATCTGACCCAATGAGGAGACCAACCTTAAGCCAGCCAGAAACCTACATCTTGCATGGCTGGGCTTGATTAAATGAAGCAGACCAGTTCGCTTTCCCTCTTGAGAGTTTAAACTAAGAGCCTCCGGAAGGAAATTGCCAAGTAGGGAGGAGATGGTTACGCTGCCATTGAAACATCAGGCAGAACTGAGTCTGGGAAGCCATTATGACCAATGAGCAAGGTGAGATTTGGAGGGAGGGGAAATTGAAACCACATAGAAAAATCTAGTGGGAGGAAATAGGCAGAATAGGCATGCTAAGAAAAGCTGAGAAGCCAAGGCAGGGGTAGGGGAGAGGCATCCACGTTGGGCTCTGGTTTTCCCAAATTTTGTCATGTTTGGGGTTCTCACTACAAGGCCCTTTTCTTGACCACACTGTAGCAGGTCTCTTCCTTCTAACCAAAAAGGCTCTGACTAGAATCCCCCAAACCCTGAGGATGAGTGTCCCTTGCCCTAGGGAGCTTGGCCTAAAGCAAACACTGCTAATCTCTTTAAAACCTGGACGCCCCATTAAGAGAAGTAAAATTTCTAGGAAACTTAAGACCTAGGTCAATTTTTTTTTTGGCTTGTTAGTTTTTTAAAAAGGAACACAGGCATGTAGTAGTTTTATCCAGTGTCTTACAATTCCATAAGTTACCTCATTTTCACATAACGTTATTGTGTTTGATGGTTAACATTTAAAGTTGTATTTATTTAGACAATAACTACAAATTGCTGATGGTATTCAACTCTGTTTTATTCCCTGGATTGCACTTTCTAGGAGGTGAGGGCTTTCAAGTTTTCTTTTTTTGTTTTCATTTTTCCCCACTTCTGTATCCTCAGTATCTAGACAATACTGAGGACATAAATATTTGATTAATGAATTCTAAAATGTAGTTTCAAGTCAACAATTTAAAAGGATTTCCCATGTGAGTTTTTGGTTGCTGTTTTTGTTTGTGTTGTTTTTGTTAACAGTTCACCCAAATGGGTCAAAACCTGATAAAATGAAAGAAAAATTTCCCACTATCATGAAGTCCTAAATATTGTTGTTTTTGAGGATAAGTATACACTCAAAGCATTGATTTGGGGGAAAAGACCCAAGGAAGAACTAAAGGGAGGGAGAAATCCTGAATTGTATTAAGCATATTTTTGCCATAGAGAACCATGGCCAAACTTGAGTTAGCTCTCTCAGCAGTTTCTACTTCAGCTTGACTTTTATTATCTTCACATAGACCTAAAAACAGGGACATTTCGACCAGAGATCAGCTAGGGATCTGTGGGATTGCACTACAGCCCTTCTGAACTCCCCGTCATTGGTTAAGCCCCATCCCTGACACTTCCCAGACACGTGGCTAGGCTTTCTGGAGCTCCCAACTCTCCCACCTCTAAAATGGTCAGAGGGGAAAACTCCTTTCTCGTTTCTTTTTTTTGGGGGCGGGGGAGGTGGACCGGGGATTGAACCCAGGGGCACTCAGCCACTGAGCCACATCCCCAGTCCTATTTTGTATTTTATTTAGAGACAGGGTCTCACTGAGTTGCTTAGTGCCTTGCCCTTTCTGAGGCTGGCTTTGAACTCCCCATCCTCCTGCCTCAGCCTCCCAAGCCACTGGGATTATTGATGTGCGCCACAGCACCCAGTTCTTTCTTTGTTTCTGAGCTCTCATCACCTCTGATTCCAGACTTCTAGCTTTCCCAGATGGATTCTGTGCTTGGGTCTATTTTGTATTTCTAGACCTAGACAGTTTCCTTCCCACATGGCAGAGACAACACTCTTAGAAACCAGGGGAGACAAGGGCTGGGCCACGCTGAGAACCTGCCAGCCTGGCACGGGCAGGCTCTGCCTGGAAGGCACCCAGACCGCATTCCTGATCAAACACCGGGCGTCTACAACATTTGAAAGTACCTTTCCGACCTCAAGACCCAAGCTTTGGCTCAATTATTTAATCTGCTCAGAAATAGTAAGTATTACATAGGTGGCCGTCTTTGAATCTTACAAAGAAGAGATTTGTCTTCACATAGCTGGATTGACAGAGGAAAATTTCTTCCAGTTTCTTAAGTGTGTCTTTATTTTTATTCCCTATTTTTAAGTAGATATGCACCTAGAGTAAGGAAGTTCCTCAAAAGTCACCTGACCTATGGTTTCCATACCCATTTATAAATCACACACACCTGGACATTCCTCTCAAAATGTGGATTCTGGAGACCAGATTGACTGAGAAACTTGGGGTGCAGGGCTCAGGGATCCATGATTCTGATGAGCAGCTGGGGTCAAGATACCCAGCCATGGGCCTCATCTGAGAATTATGGAAATATTCCTGTGGGAATATTTGTAGCACTCTGTAAAGTGGAGATTGGGTTTATAGAAATTCACTCTGGAGGCAGCACTTGGGATAGCATCTGAACCCTATCTGGGGAAGAAGGTGGGACTCACTCAAGGTGAGTTTCTGCACCTACCAGGTCCCAGGGGGCTAAACAGAATCAATCAACCCAAGGAACGAGTGCTTGGGAATCCATCTCGTGGAGGATTTGGAGTTTTTGTCTCCTTTCAGAAAGTATGCCTGTCAGGAGGTGCCTGCGCTGACCAGTCTCAGACCACGCTGGACTGGACAAACTGGATTGTTCTTAGCATTCCTCCAATAGTCATTTCTAGCCATATGCCTGCCTTCCCCAAAACTTAAATTCAAAAATTTATTACCTTTTTTTGTGTGTGGCGCTGGGGACTGAACCAAGGTCCTTGTGCATGCTAGGCATGTACTTTACCACTGAGTCACACCCTCAACTTTTTATTTTTAAAATTCTCAAGTCTACAGAAAAGTTGAAAAGAAAGAAGGCAACCCACATCTATATTCTAGACATTTGTTTTAACAATTTATCAGATCTGTACAGAGTTGTTCCCTTCTTCCATTGTCTTCGTATGAATGTTTTTTTCCTTTCCTCCCAAATCAGTGGAAAGGAAGTGGCAGACATTACAATGCTTTCTAGCTAAGCACTTCTGCATTCATTTCCAAAACACAGGAATACTTTGGTACCTAAACACAGTATAACCAGCTCACTCAAGAAATTTAATGTCAGAATAGAAGTTCATTGGATTAGACAAAGGGGAATGAAGGAAAGGGAGGGAGGATGGCAATAGGAAAGACAGTGGAATGAATTGGACATAGCTTTCCTGTGTTCATCTATGAATACACTGATCAGTGTAATGCCACATCATGTACAACCACAAGAATGGGATCTTATTTAGAATAAGTTATACTCTATATATGTATAATATGTCAAAATACATTCTTATCATGCATATCTAAAAAGAACAAATAAAAAATTTAAAAAGAAATTAAATATCAATATAGTATCATTATGTAACATGTGGTTCCTATTCATATATTTGGTTCCTATTCATATTTCCCATATTTTCCCCAAAATGCCCTTTTAGCTTTGTGTGTATGTGTATATGTGTGTGTGTGTGTGTGTGTGTGTAAAGGGTCCAATCTAGGAATACACTTTGCATTCAGTTATCGTAAATATTCTTTCTCTTTATAATTAGTGATTATTATTATTATTTTTTTAACATACAGGTAAGTTATTTTGTAAAACGTCCCTCACTTTGGGGCTTGTCTGATTGTTTCTTTGTGATTAGGTTCAAGTTGAACATTTTGGCAGGAATATAAGAGAGGTGATCATGTGTCTTTTTCAGTGCCTCACCACAGGAGGCACATGTGGGCAGTTTAACTCATTTAAATGATGTTAAATTTGATCATTTGGCACAAAAGTACTTTTTCACTTCTAATAACAGGAAGCAAATGGGGCGATAGTTTGAGATTGAGTGAATATCCTGTTCCCTGGTGGGTTATCCCAGTGGTTGGACATCCACTGATGAACCTTTACTTACCTCTGTTATTAAAATGGATGGCTGGAAAATGATGATTCTTAATACTGACATTCTTTTACATTTGCTGCATGGCATTACTTTATAAAGAAGAGAGACCCATCAGGTATGGTGGTGCATGTCTAATCCCAGTGATTCAGGAGGTTGAGACAGGAGGATTGCAAGTTGGAGACCTCAGCAACTTAGCAAGGTTCTAAGCATCTTAGTGAGATCCTGTCTCAAAATTAAAAAAAAAAAAGGCTAGGAATATAAGTCAGTGGTAAAGCACTCCTGGGTTAAATTTCCAGTACCAGAGAGAGAGAGAGAGAGAGAGAGAGAGAGTCCCTATCTCATTTTATACTTGATCTTTATTGTTTTTAGTATCTCAATGGACTCTTTGATTTTTTTATTAGATATAATATTATTTATGTATTTCACTATTCTTTTTGATGCTCCACTTGATCCAAATTTAACGACTGTGAGCTTCTCCCAGGTGGTGCCCATGCCTTCTTAACATCTTACCATCCTTCAAACACTCTTATTCCAAGTGCTTTCTGGCATAAGAAGACATCCCAGACTCACCTTGTGGTTTCCCTTCCCCAGCCCTGGAATTAGTTATTTCTTCAAGGATTTCTGGTTCTATTTAGAGCTCATGACCACTGGCCTGTTATTGCTTCTAGGCCTTCAGAATGAATGGAACTAGAAAATATGTATCTATTTTTAGACGATGCATTTGTACAGGTACTTCCAACTATAATCCAGCACTCCATATAAATATAGAATCGGGGAAGGAGGTCTCCACTCCTTCCCCTACTCCATATTTATAACTCCCTTCTCCCACAGTAATACCCCAGTTCCCCAAAATACCAATCTACTTACTCATTTGTTGCAATATACACAAAAATCTTTGGGAATTACTTTACCACAATCACCACCAACCACAAAAGGGCCTAAGTGAAGGTGAAGATCTTCGTAGTTTTGTAATATTTGGACTGTATTCCACCAAGAGTGTGCACTGAGTACACTGTGTTCAAAAGTTTCTTGGGGGGCTGGGGTTGTGGCTCAGTGGTAGAACACTGCCTAGCACTGGGAGGCACTGGGTTCGATCCTCAGTACCACATAAAAATAAACACATAAAGATATTGTGTTCATATCCAACTAAAAATTTTTTTTTAAGTTTCTTGAAATAGTTCTATGTTTTCCCCTGCACAGTGATAATATCAATTTGACCTGCACTTAGGTTCAACTCCATTTAATAAGTATTGAAAACAGGCTCAAGGTCATCATCACCAAGAGAAGCTGGAAGGTAAAGAAGTGTGTCGCCAATCCAGGGAAACTCATGCTTTAGTCATCAATGGGCTGCAAGGCCCACATCCTGCTGGGACATGGCCATGACCCCTCCTCTTCCACATAACACAAAATTATGTGAAACTATCAGAAAATGAGCAGACACACCTGCAGAGCTAATGCCAAGTACAGTTCCCACTCAGACCACTGAGGGTCAAGTTTGTCTCATTGTTTCAATGCTTCTATGGTTTGTGAAAGGAGAATACCAGAGACAGAAAAATGAAGGGATTGAAGTGAGAGGGGGACAGGAAGCCAGAGGAGAGAGAGGGAAAAAACAGATGGAAAGAATGGCACCCATTAGAATGGAGGCCAAGCGAGGCCCAGACTGCCTCAGCTTGGCTCACCCCTCCTTAAGGATTCTCTTTACAGAGAGGATCGGCTCTCCTAGCTGAGCCAGGGTTTCGGTTGGGAGTCCCCAACATGTTTAGCGTTCCAGCACCCCTGCCATCAACTAAGCCTCTGATCCAGCCAGCCCTACCTGAGAGACCTCAGCAGCCTTGGGGGCATCAGGGCAGATTGTTACTGAGGTGCCACAGGGTGGTGCTGGTGTCCTTGTGCCAACATGATAGGACTTCTTCCAGACTCTTCTGGGTGTGAATTAGTTCCACCTGGGGATTCTCCCCTTTCTTGGGCCATGACATGAGCAGAGGAAAAGAACTGAGTCCATTCTTTCTGAGATCTGCTCTATACTGTCATACAGCACAAAAATAAGCCAGAAAAATCCACATTTATCTTGGCAGTGAGAAATCAGGTGAGTGATGAGGATACAGAGGAGCTGAGAGCCTGCTGTTGATACAGATGTGCCAATCCCCCTCCCACCCACAAGCCTGCTGATGGAGGCCCATCACCCTCTCCCCGTGAGGTCCTGGGCTGCATGTGGCAGAGCTCTGTCTACAGCCCCTCCACCCCTCCTGCTCTCCAGAAAGCAGTTAAGTCATATTCCCCCTAAAGCAAAAACTCATATGTAGTTAAAAGTGTGATCCCTCCAAGAGAATGTGAATTTTAGCAAAGGATTCCTGGGCCTAGAGGTCAGAGCAATAATGGTGGGAATTCAGGCAGACTTCCCAGCAGAGTTGATTTTCACTAGGAGGTGGTGGTTCAGGTCATTAAGGTCCTGTTTCCTTTTCCTCCCTCCTCCATGAGGCCAGGTCCCCAATTCCTCATGCTAAAACTTGATAAAAAAAAGTCCCCTCTGGCATCTCATGGGATCCAGCTCTGTCTTCAGAACCCCCTTCAAATCATCATACTGGCCATCGGTAAGGCTGGCTCAGAGTGGAATAACAAGATGTGAGAGGTGCTCAATTAATTTATTCTTTTGAGTTACCATAGAACTTGAGGGCCTGAATAAATTCAGTGACACCATAAACTTTATTTCACCACCAACCTCACCAAAAGCTCACAAGAATTCTGCCTAAATAGTTCTATGCAATGAGTGTCAAAACAAAGCATTGCTAGGGCCCAGGCTAAGTATAATAATATCATACCCCTGTCTGCATTTTGATAGTGAAATATTGGCAAAGTCCTTCTAAGGTAACATGTAAGGGAAGGTGACTGACCTACAGAAGTGGAGCCAAAGACTAAAGGTAGAATGGAGATGGGGCTGTTACTAGCAATGAGACTTCCTAGTTCCCTTAACTGTGGTCAGGGGCCTAGAGAGCCACAGGTCCTAGAGAAGGGTGAGAGGAAAGGAAAGAAATTTCTAGAAGTACTCTCTTTGGAAAAATATCAAACTAAGAGACTAGCAGATAGGTTTACCAATGGGAAAAACCATATTGAGAAATATTTCTGGTGTGTTAGAGGATGTGGGAAGACTTACCCAAAGGTTCAAAGAAATCTAAGCAAAGAACAACAACAAAAAAAAGCAGCAATTAGCCCCAGGAAACTAAAAATGTTATACAAGAAAATAAATGTCATGATAGTACACCACTTGGCTCAGCATTAAACAAAATTAACGGTGTGTTTTCATTTTTTTTAAAAAAAAATTATAATCTTGTTAATATTACTTGACTTCTTAACTGTGTTCAGTTCTTATTTTGATAAAAAGTTACTTTGAAACGTTTTCAGCAAAGTTAGGATCTTCTCAAATCTGGTAAAGCAAGTAGATGGGGTTTGAATTCAGTGTGGCACTTGGCGAGAAGTTATAAGTTGATGTTCAGTGGTTTTGTTCTCTTAGCTCTTTTCTCCAAATGCTTCAAGTTCAGAAGGAAGTTGGGGGCTTGGCATGTCACATCAGATCACATCCCCTTGGGGCAGCAGGAACATCCAAAAGTCACCCATAGGTCAGGACATCCTGAGAACTTCAAGCATCCTTGTGGGCCTGAATTTTGCTGGCAGAGTGACCTGGGGCTGAGAGTCAATGGACAGGACTCTTGTCCTGGCTTGGCCACCAACAGATTGACAGAGTGTGAGGTGAAGTCAAAGGGTTTATCCCACACAGCCCACCCTTCCCCCTGGGCTTTAGTGTGCTCAGCTCTAAAACAGGACCAGGAAAGGGCACAAGATGATTATCTATGCATGGTTTCAGTCAATAAGGAAAGTTAATGGAGCTCCTCCCACCTACCCTGGTCACAGGAGTTAAGCTATGGACCAGATCCACAACAGATCTGCCCCCATGTGGTTTGTAATTCAGTGGGGGAGAATAACAAGAAACTAGGGAGCAGTAGACAAGGAATTATAAATTGTTGCAATAAAAAATAATGCAGGTGAAGGCATGGGGTACTCATTAGATGGGGTGGGCAGGGCAAGTGGTGCTGGGCTGAGAGGGGGACTTTTTGAGCTGAGATTTGAGTGATCAGAAAAAGTAGTTTGGGGATTATCCAAAACCATAGGAGAACTGGGTTCAGAGAAGCACAGTAAGGCTTTAAGTTGACAGCTTGCAATATGGGCTGGCTTGTGTTTAAAAACACCCCCCTCTGCTGTGAGAGAAGAAGAGAGAAGAAGCCCAGAGACGCCAAAGAGGCTGCTGCTGTAAGCCTGGCAAGTCCGTGGGTGACTGGAGAGGAGTGAGTAGATCCGGGTAACTGGGGTCTAGGCGTTCTTGGGCAGTTCCTCCAGTTGATACCATCTGCCTTCAATCCTCCTCAAGATGAGTTTTGTCATCTTCTCCGGGAAGGGATCAGGACCATCACGTCCTAAGCAACAATTTGAGGCAGTCTCCTAAGCCCAGAAAGAGCCTTTGTGGAGTTTTTGAAAAAAGGCGTCCTTTTCTCCTTATAAACGCAGATTTTAACCACGGCTCCTGGTTTGATTAGTGGGGATGACCTGAATTTGAAGCCCAGCTCCCAGGAAGAGGGTGGGGTGTGGGTGCCTTTGTGCAGTGCACAGCCTTCTCTCGGTGAGAAGGGTGCTGCTTTGAAAGCTGGAACAGAGATTTTCCAGACTCATGAGTGACACCGCGATCCTTGGGCTTGGGCTTCCAGAGAACAGCGGGGCTGCCCGGCACATCTGGGTGTCCTTGAGCTGCAGCCCAGAGGAATGCGGGCTGTACTTGGAGGGAATGCTCAAATGCCTCGGGGAGGGAATTTGTGTCTTCTGCGGGAGAGGAATTAGGAGCCCTTTGAAGAAGAGATTTCCTTCCCAGAAAATTAAAGCTTAGGACAGGCTGGGAGATGTCCCCTGGCAGAACGCCTGCCTGCGCTTCCGGTCCGCGCCAGCCGCCAGGCAGGGCCAGACCCGGCCAGACCCCGCGGAGCACCAGCGCAGCCCGGTGCACCTGACTGCCCCGCCACCCTCCCCAGGACCTGCAGTTAACCTCGAGCCCCGAGCCTGCTCCAGGAGAACCCAGAACCCAGAAATTGAATACCTGTAGGTGGAGGGGGGTTGGGGTTAAGGGGAGAGTTGGGGAAGGGGAGAAGAAATAAAGGGGTGGGAGAGTTAAGGAAGACAGGAGAACAAGGATGGCCCCTCATCTATTAACTTTTAGACACTGTGTGGGACCTAAACTCCCTCCAGACTTTTCCTGTCTGGCCTTGAGTGGCCCCATCTATGTTCCTTCGTTCATTTTTTCCTTCGTTCGTTCATTCATTCATTCATTCATTTACTGAGTTCATCAACACCATTGAGTGACAAGCCCTGAGTCAGGTGCTGGGGTGCAGACATGAGTCAAATAGGCCAATACTTGTCCTTGTGAAATTTTTACATAGTCAAACTAAATCCAAATATAAAAATAAATGGAGGTAAGTACTAAGAAAAGAATAGTTATTCTCTGAGCACCTAATGGGGACCCACCATCCTATTTACCGGGACCAGGCACTTCAAGAATAAGATAGACTCCTTTCCCTTCCAACTTTTTATTCTGAAAATTTCAAACCTATCAAAAAGTTGCAATAATATTATCCTGGGCTTATTATCTAGATTCACTTGTTAATTATCCTGGGCTTGTTATCTAGATTCAATTGTTAATAATATTATCCTGGGCTTATTATCTAGATTCAATTGTTAATATTTCATCATATTAGTTCTCTCTACACTTATTTTCCCACATGAGTTGAGAGAAAGTTGTAGGCATTATGACTCTTTGTACCTAAACATTTCACTACATATATCCTAAGAACAAGGACTTTCTATGTAACCATGGTGTCCCGTTCAAAAAGCTTATGATTAATGCGTGTACTAATTGTATCAATACCCAGATCATAACAGGCTGAACTGTGTCCTCCCAAATTAATATATGCAAATCTAACAACCCATACCTCAGAATGCTGCTGTCTTTGGAGATAAGACTGTTAGAGATATAATTAAGATAAAGTGAGATTGTGTGAGTGGGTCCTAATCCAATGACTGGTGACCTTCTAAGAGAAGGAAATTAGAATATAGATGTACGCAGAGGGAAGACCGCAGAAACACACAGCAAGAAGGTGGGAAGAGAGAGGCCTCGGCGTACACCAAACCTGCTGACTCCTTGATTGCCGACTTCTAGACTCTAAGCTGTGAGAAAACACATTTCTATTATTTCAGCCACACAATCTGCACTATTCTGATATGGCAGCCCCAGCCCATTAATACGCAGGTCTCAACCAAATTTTTCTCATTAAAAGTGGGATTGAAGCCAAGGCCTTGCACATGCTAGGAAAGTGCTCTACCACTGGGCCACATCCACAGCCCTTCCCTCCACCTGTCCCCTTTTGAGAGAGGGTCATGCTCAATTGCCCAGGCAGGCCTCAAACTTCCAATCCTCCTGCCTCATCCTCCAGGGAAGCTGGGATTACAGGAGTGTGCCATCTTGCTCAGCTCCAATAACATTCTTTATGACATTTTTTTAAAAATTCCAGGACTCACTCAAGGATCACAAGTTGCTTTCCATTGTCAGTGTAGCCTAGAACAATCCAGAGAGTCTCTATAAATGTAAAACAATCTTCCCCACCTTTTTCTTTAAGGTCTGCTCTGCCAATGATGTCTTTGAAGAATCTGGATCAATTATCTTGTGCGACATTCCATGGTCTTGATTTATCTGTTAGAATCACAATAGTTTTCCTGGCTAAAATACTGTACTAAGGATGTTCATGGATGAGGCAGGGACTAAAAACCAGCAGCAAGCACTCTGAGTAGAAATGATCACAGGGGCCAGTCACAGATCAGAGCAGAGCAGCACACCTGACCCTAAGCATGGTGCTCACCATTTTGGAGTGATCATGAGAGATTGTGGAGGCAAAAGCATGGGCCTTGGGAGCACAAAGGGAGTCCAGGGTTGGTGGGAAAAGGAATTTAAGAATAAAAAAGGTCAATTGAGGCCAGAATATAGAGATGATAAAGGCCAAATTAAGACACCCAGTTTTTCACTGAGGTCTTGGGAACCTCTGGAGAGGTCAGGGTGCTGTGTAGTCAGGGACATGCTTGTGATCAGAAAGCCCAGAGGGTTTGGGTGTCCTGTCCAAATCACACAAAGAAAGGCAGGGCTACAACTGGAGCCCAAGACTCTGAATTCCTAGGAGTTTTCTACATATTATGAATGCTTTAACACAAATGTTTACCGAATGGTTTAAGCACCTCTGGGAATGACTGGAGTCAGGCCCAGGGAGGAGGAAGGATAAGACATAGAGTTTGAGCAAAGGCAAATCAGAGGCAGGGAGCTTGCCAGTCTCCAGAGCCAGAGTCCAGACCCAAATACAATATATGAAGCATGCAGTAAGTGCCAAAAAATCATTTGCCTTCTTCCTTCCTCTTGTTCTTTTGCACACTACTTTCACATTGCCTGGCTCATTTCACCTGAATACTAACCCTAAATAATAGTTATTGAAAGATGTTCTCATTCAACAGATTTAAAAACCTGATGCCTAGAGAGATTCAGAAATTCAGAATCAGCAATGGGGTTAGGGTGGCACTGCAGATTTCCCAAGACTCCCAAGGCACCCTGTGTCTCCTGAAATTTTAAAGTCCATGACATTCCTTTCTATTTCCCCAATTTACTATATGCAAATGGAGTTAGGCAGCAAGGTGGAGCAAAGAGGGGCCAGGCTTAGGGTTTCCCAAAGAACTTTTTTGAGGACAAGGATTCACCTGGTTTTCTAAACCCAGTTGTAAGCACCTTGCAGCTGTGTTGATGAGGTCTGGGTTTGGACAATGAGTCTGACTGGAGACAGCGTGGGAGGGTGGGGACAGCCAGGGTTCAGCGTGTCATCTGGCGGTTACCATTAGTTTCTGAGACACATGTGCACCTGGACTTTCCAGGGAGCCAGTACCAAGCTGATTATGGGCCAAACCACAGCCAGCAGCCTGAGGGAGGAGAAATGATCCGTGGTCACCGGACCTAAATTGCTCAAGTGAAAGTCAGTCACTGTGGCGCCTTGAGGGGTTAGTTTATTGAGGAGAAAAGACAAGTGACAAATAATCCCAAGATAGCTCCTGGCTCACAGCAAGAGTAGTATAAACTTGAAATATGTAAACTACGAAACTCATAGAAGAAAAGATGGGGAAAAGGAAGGAAGAAAGGGAAGAACGTTGATTAGATGGTAAGATTTTACTGACACTTTTTGCAATACTTTGGTGTCAACAGGAAATGCCCTTAATTTTGAAATAAAAAGACCACATGGTACCACTCTAGGGGCACACATAAGCTTTGAGCACAGAGTCACTGTCACAACTATCCATAGCCACATCCACCTAGGTAGACACTCAACTTCACACTACAGTCTCAGCTCCCCAAATTCCCCAGAGGTCTATGGGACCATCTAAAATTGCCTCTCCACTCCTATCAACTCCCAGTCACCCAGGCATTGGGAAGACCCACCTCTACCTTAGTAGCCAACTATCACCTGATCCTCAGATCATACTCTCAGATACACAGTCACACCCCCAGCTGTGCCAGACACAAAGTCCACTACACCAGCAAAGTCAGACATGCAGGAACCCTCAGATCAGATAACTCTATACCCCACTCCTCTATACCCTGTTCACAGCCACCCCCTCTTCCTACCCAGAAGTGCAGTGATGGGCTCTGCTTTGCTCAAATTCCCACCCCAATGCAGTGGCCAGAGCTAGACTGACTGGGTGGAGGTGTGTCCTTGTCTCCAGCCAGAGTATCAGGTAGTAGGGACCAGGGCTGAGGTCTATGTGTCAGGGGTTACTGCCTTCCAACAAGAATGTCTTTGTCCTCAAAGAAGAATAGGAGGGGTTGGAAAGGAAGAAAAGGAGAAAGACAAGAAAAGAAGCAGAAGACATTCTGAGCCCTAAGCAACAGTCTCTCATACATTGCCCCTTTAGGGAATGGAGAGGAGAACATCCCTATGGGAGCAGGCATCCTGCTCCTGGATGGGGTCCAAGGTATCCAGGTTCCACAGTGGGACAGGTGTTGGAGGGAAAAACATATGCCCCTCTGGGTCATCTCCAAGGATACTTCCCAATTCTATGATGCTTAGAGAAGGGCAAAAATAATAACAAACACTATTCACATTTGAAACACCTTATTAATATGGCTGTCTTGTTATTTTCACCATGTGCTATCAATTCATTACCTCATTTTGTGCAACCTGAATGCTTGTGATGTCCCAACTTCTGTTTAACGTTGACCAGGAGAAAAGAGGGTTGGGTTCCTGTTGTTGGGAAGATCATTTAAACTTCTCCTGTGTTAGGTCATCACCTCTAAAATGAGGGGACGCTCTAGGTCACACTTGAGGCTACTTCTAGCTCTACTGTCTTATGCTTCTACCAATTCAGGGCAGCACTGTCCAGTAGAGATACAAAGCAAGCCACAGAGATAATTTAAAAATTTCAAGTCATTACATTTTAAAAAACTAAAAAGAAGTAGGTAAAAGTAATTTGAATAGTTCATTTTAGTTAACTCAAAATATCCAAAATTTCAGCACCTCAACATCAATGTTTAAAAAATTATGAGACATTTTATATTACTTTTCTCAGTGAGTATTTTGTACTTTAGCACATATCAACGTGGGTACTAAATTTTTGCTGAAAATACTTGATCTGCTTTTAGATTTTATAAATTTGTAGTCATAAAAGTAAAAGGTATATGGGGCTGGGGCTACAGCTCAATGGCAGAGCACTTGCCTAGCACATGTGAGGCACT
Source organism: Glaucomys volans (assembly GCA_020662805.1). Lineage (NCBI taxonomy): Eukaryota > Metazoa > Chordata > Mammalia > Rodentia > Sciuridae > Glaucomys > Glaucomys volans. The sequence continues at coordinate 73,432 of JAJEJO010002598.1, forward strand.
GGGTTCCATCCTCAGCACTGCATAAAAATAAACAAATAAAATAAAGGCATTCTGTCCATCTACAACTACAAGAATTTTTTAAAAATGTAAAAGGTATAATCCACAACTACAAAAATTTTTTTAAAACGTAAAGGTATAATCCACACACCTAAGTTGTTCCAGCTATAGTTAAAAATTTTTTCCAATAACTGAATCAGTTTTTAAATTAAAACTAAGTAGAGTCACATGTCCCTTACTGATGGGGATAAGTTGTGAGAACTGCATGATTAGGTGTTTCATAGTTGTGTGAGCATCACACAATTTACACAAGTCCATTTGGTACAGCCAAGTACACACCTAGGCTCTATGTCACATATACATCTCCTGGACCCTAATGAACAAAGCAACATGAGATTAAACCAAGCACAAGACAAATGATGCAATCACGAGACCCAGGGAACAGAGATGTAGGAGCCTACAGCCCATTTAACCTGACATACTTTTTTTATAGTACACATTTTTTAATAAGTAGAAGCAGTACACTCTAAGATAATGATCAACAGTATAGCATAGCAAATACGTGAACCAGTAACATAGTCATTTATCACCAAGCACTGTGTATTGCACATAATTATATGTGCTATATTTTATATGACAGGCAACACAGTAGGCCTGTTCCCACCAGCACCATTTATGTTGTTTACATCAACATAATGTGAGGAATGCTCTGCTATGATATCATAATGCCCAGGATAGCAACAGGCCATAGAAAATTTTCAGTTCAATTACAGTCTTATGGAACCACTATCAAATACGTGGTCTGTCATTGGTGGAAATATCCTTAGGCATTGGGCATGTGATTAAAGGCAGTTTCTGCTACATCTCAAGTGCTCCACTGAATCACGTGGCTACCATATTGGACAGCAGTGATTGGAACACCACAGAGTGTGTGGGACCCAGTGTTACCCATTTCCCTCGATTCATACTTCCCCAGAGTGCTTGAAACTGCTGGGGAGGAATGAGGTGGATGTGGAAAGGCGCCACCACCAATGTCATCCCAGGCAACACCTGCTCCACCACACCTCTGCATGTCAAGGAGAAGCCAGTGAAGGGCCCGACTCACCTCGCCCATGGAAACAGTCTCCAGCTCCTTTCCATCGAGCTGCTGCCAACGTTTCCGCAGGCGGAGGCCACATTTCCAGCTCAGACGCAAAGGCACGCAAAGGCACGGGCAGGCGTCTGAGCTGCCGCTCTTTATGCAAAGGAATGCCCGTTTGGGCGGCCAGCCCTGCTGCAGTCCAGACTCTACGTGTCACTTTGGGGATTTGGGCTTTATTACTGCCTGTCAGATGCAGAGTGATGGCTGGTGGGTGGGGGTGAGAAGGTGGCAATGGGTGAAGCATTAGCCCCAACAATGGGTCAAGAGGACACATGCGCTTCAGGCTATGTGCTCTATCTCCCCCAGACACGGGGAACATTTCTGGATTCAGAATACCACCTGGAACCTCACAGCCCCAACCCAGGCGAAGCTTCAAAAGCCACCTCCAGGATGACCCTTTCGTGCTTCCTACAGAAAAGTTAACAACTAGCAAGGGCTTCACACATGGTGTTATTCTCTTCATGGAAAAATTGAAACTCAAATAAGTAACTTGCCCAAGGTCATTCGGCTGCAAAACTGAAATTTAAACCCAAGTCTGTTTGACACCAAAGTCTGCACTTTCTATTAATAATGCCTAATAATAATAGGTGACCTTTATTGAATGGTGCCATGTGTCTGGCACCATGCCGCATTCTTTATAAAAGTGAACTCCTGACAGGCACAGTGGCATGTGCCTGTAATTCCAGACACTCAGGAGGCTGAGGCAAGAGAATTATAAGATGGAGGCTAGGCTGGGCAACTTAGCAAGACTGTCTTAAAATTAAAAAAAAAAAAAAAGTGTACTTGTTTATATTCAAAATATTTCTGTGAAGCATAATCTCATGACCATTTTATAAATAAGGAAAATTAAGTCTCAGAGAGATTATGAAACCTGCCAAAGATCTTGAAACTTGTGATAGAGATTTGAACCTGGCTTCTAAACTCATGTGCTCAGTTATGACATGATGCCTCTTCATTGATGAGCACTATTAAGATGGCAGACAAGGCTGATGTCCCACACCCCATCTTCTTAATCCACCTCTGGGCTCAGTGCGACTGAGATGGCTTGCAGCCCAAAGACAGTATCCCTCAAGCACCTACATTCTCTGCCTACAGCTTTCTTGGCACCTGAGGAGCTGTGGGCTCTTAATACTTTAGTGTATATTTTAGTCAGCTTTTTCATTCTGTGTGGACCTGACAAGAATGACACAGAGGAGAGGAAGTTTAGTTATGGTTTCAGAGGTTTCAGTCCATAGATGGCCAACTCCAAAGCTCTAGGCCCAAGGTGAGGCAGAACATCAAGGAGGAAGGGCATGGCAGAGGAAAGCAGCTCAGGGCATGGCAATCAGGAAGCAGAGAGAAAGGGCTGCTATCACCAGGGACAAAATATAAACCCCAAAGGCATGCCCCCAGTGACCTGCCTCCTCCAGCACACCCTACCTGCCTATAGTTACCACCCAGTTAATCCATTCAAATAGATTAAAGCACTGATTGGGTTAAGGCTCTCATAACCCAAACATTTCACCTCTGAATGTTCTTGCATTGTCTCACACATGAGCTTTTGGGGGAAACCTCATATCTAAACCATAACGGTATATTAATCTCCTGGAGCTGCTGTAACAAAGTTCCATAAACTGGGCATCTTACAACAACATAAGATTTATTCTCTCACACCTGGAGTCTAGAAATTCAAAATTAAGATCTCAGCAGGGCCATGTTCTTTCTGAAGGTTCTGGGGGAATCTTTCTTTGCTCCCTCCTGGGTTTTGGCAGTTGCTGGTAATCCTGGGCTTGTGGCAACATCATTCCAATCTCTGCCTTCATCTTCATGTGGCCATCTTTCCTCTGAATCTCTGTCTTTGTGTGTCCTTTTGTAGGGACACCCGTTTTGTTTGCTTGTTTTGTGGTACTGGGAACCAAACTCATGGACATTCCACCTCTGAGCTACATTCCCAGCCCATTTCGTGTTTTATTTTGAGACAGGGTCTCACTTAGTTGCCTGGGGTTGGCCTTGAACTTGCAATCCTCCTACCTCAGCCTCCCAAATCATTAAGATTACAGGTATGCAACATCACATCCAGCTAAGGACCAGTCTTCTTGGACTAAGGACCTATTCCACTCCAGTATGGCCCCATCTTTACCAGTGACATCTGCAACAAACTTCTTTCCAAATAAGATCACATTCTGAGTTCTCTGAGCCTCAGAGTGAGTAGGGAGACGATGCCCTAGACACCCATCCCCTGATAGCACAATCCTGAGGCTTATTCCATAAACTTTCCCAGGGGTTCCCCAGTTCCCCAACTGACCAAGCCTCAGTTGCCCACAAGAGCCTACTCATGTTGTGCACCTGTAATCCCAGCAACTTGCACAATGAAGACAGGAGGATCACAAGTTCAAGGCCAGCTTCAGCAATTTAGTGAGACCCTGTCTTGAAATAAAAAGTAAAAAGGAGGGCTGGAATTGTGGCTCCGTGGTAGGGCACTTGCCTGGCATGTGTGAGGCCCTGGGTTCAATCCTCAGCACCACATATAGATAATTAAAATGCAAGATCCATTGACAACTAAAAAAAAAAAAAAAAAGTTTAAAAAAATAAATAAATAAAAAGAACTGAGAATGTAGCTCAATGGTGAACAACCCATGCATGTAATCATGAGTACCAAAAAGAACAACAAACAAACAAAAACAAAAACCCTGCTCTTATTGCCTTTTCTATTATTTCTTTGTCTCACTTTCACTTTACCCACCTCTTCATTTGGGCTTTTTCAGATCACCTCCTAAAGAAAATACCTATCTCCCGGTTTCGTTTTTATGCCCCCATAGAAGAGGGGATCCAAATACATGACTTATTTTAGGCGACATGTGAAAAGAAAATGAAGCTCAGTCCTTAAATCTGTCCTGTATGCCCTGCCTCATGGCAGGCAGCCAGTAGACTTTCCAAGGCTCTCTTCCCTGTGTGTTGGTTTGTGCAGACAGACACCTTGTATTTGACCACTCTTAAGACAGGGTTTGGGAGAGTGGGATATGTCTAAGGAAGGCCTATGACCACATATACAAAGTTGTTGATTTTTAACACTTGTATGTTCAGTGTTGAGTGTTATCAGTCATTCCCAAGAAATGGTATTAACATTAAAAATTGTACAAAACAAGGAAATCCAATATATCAGCAAGAGAGGAAAGATCTAGGAAAGGTGGAATAGAATAGTGATATTGTAACTTGGGATTTTTTCTAGAACTATTATCTCTTGCATCCACCACCTCTGTGGTTTTGCTCACAATAAGCTCATTTATCACCTAGTTGAACATTTCTTAAAGTGCATCCTGAAAGATGCTTCTAAGAAAAACTTTTCTGTGATCCATTCACATGCATTCACATGGATACATTCTGGTTATTCTTTGCTCTTCTTGAAGATACACAGTCCACATTAGTATATTACAGGTTTTTAAATCTTGCTATTGAAAAAAAATCCAGTTTAATATTGCTTCCCAAACTTATTTGGTCATGGATCATTTTTCTCATAGAATACCTATTTAATATCTAACAAAACTGGTATTCCGCAGAATCCACTTTGGGAAACCCCAAACTATTTAAGCAGTATGTGGGCAAATGTCCTTTTCCCAGTCCACACAACTCCCATTGTGGACATTGTGAAGTGCATCAGGATGCAATATTCACTTTTTTTCTCTACCTCACTCTTTACCCCGATCTCTAATCTCCCTTCTGGCTTTGTCCCTTTCTGTCCCATTTTGTTTAGCTCTTGGCAGTGAGCTACATCCCCCACCATCATGGATAACCTCGACACATGAATTCCCTTATCTAAGTCCCCCTTGTGCTGTCTGGGCTTCTGAGTGGCTTGCTCAACCCTACCTCCTCCAGGACACAGACATCTACGCAGGAAGGTGTCTGTCACCAGTGAGCATTCATGATCAGTCAGCATGATTCAGATCCTCCTGCTTGGCTAGAGACAGTGAAACCCCTTTCCAAACATGAGGTCTGTTATGGGTTGAATTGTGTCCTATCAAAATTTGTATGTTGGAGTCCCAGGCCCAGGACCTCAGAATGTGACCTTATTTGGAAAGAGGGTTGTTGCAGATGTAAGTAATTAAGTAAAGATGAAGTCATACTGGCGTAGGGAGGGCCCCTAATGCAATATGACTGGTGTCCTTATAAAAAGGGGAAATTTGGAGACAGGCACACACACAGGGAGAACACCATGTGAAGATTGGAGTAATGTTGCCACAAGCCAAGGAACTACCAGAAGCCAGGAGTGAGGCTTGGAACAGATCTACCCTCAGGGCTTCAGAGGAAACATGGCCCTGCTGAGACCTTATCTCAGACGTCCAGCCTCCAGAATGTGAGAGAATACATTTCTGTTGCTCAAGACACTCAGCCTGTGGTGCTTCATTATGGCAGCCCTGGCAAACAAATGCATAGGGGTAAAGTCTCTGTTTATTGTTCTCCCCTATTTTCACTAGCAGGGTGTTCCTGATCCAGCTCCCTCAACATGGGAGGGATGAAAGATAGTGGGAACTGAGCCTCTGAGCACCCCCAGTTCCAGGCCCTCTCTTTGTTAGGATCTGGTCAGTTCCCATGATGCCTTAGTGGCTAAATGGATAAATTTAGAACTCCTCTTTTGGCTGTGGTGTCTATGTCCTCATCGTGATTTTCAATGGGTATCTGACCTCTGAATTATCACACTCCAGACTTTCGTGGTCATTGGGCGTGTACCCCAAGCTTCCCTCCCTGGCCTCCAGGCTCATAATGACCCCCTGACAAAGCTGTGCATACTACCTGACTAGGAAAGTACCCCAGAGATGGACATGCCAAAGTCTTACCCAGAGGAAGGACATGAGATCTGGGCCACCTCAGAGATGAAGCCAAAACTATAGGCTAACCACCTAATCAGGCTGGACCCTCTGCATTTTGGTGTGTTGCCATAGAGGTGAGCAGGACACAGATGCCTGTATCCAACACTGGCAAAACCACTATATTTGGGAACATCAGATAGACCAGGTTTTCTCAATCTTAGCATTATTGACATCAGGTCAGATAATTTTTTAATGTGGTAGCTGTCCTGTACAATGCAGGGTGCTCAGCGGTATCACTGACCTCTAAACTCTGTATGCCAGTCGCAACCTCGCCGACCCAAGTTATGGCAATCAAAACCACAACCAGACTTGCCAAGCGCCCTGTGGGAGGTGCAAAATCACACACAATTGGGATCCACTCAGTTAGATCAGGCTCAACACACTGATTCTCTACTCTGAGGTCCTTACAATCTGAGATCATTTTATTATTTCAATGACTCTGGGTTTCTACACTCTTTATTATTTCCTGAACTCAGTTATGGAAGAAAAACCTACAAAAAGAAACAAAGACTAGCAGAAAATGTTAATCATGGTTGTCTCTGAATGCTGGGTAGTAGATTTGTGGGTGAATTCTTTTCTTTCTACTTTTCTGGATTTCTTTTATTTGCTATATTGAGCATGGCTTAGTCTATGACTAACAAAAATCTATTTGGAAGTTTAAGCATTTATTAAATAAAAAAAACCACCTTATTATAAACAGGATAAAAAATTCTCATTAATTGTAACTAGAGGAAGATAAGGGAGGGAAAAAGTAGTTTGAATCCTAGCCTTAAGTATGCTATTAATGTCTACCCTGCCAAGGTGGATGGGGAATATTTGTAAAGCATTTAGAATAGTCGGAGTTTCATAAATGGTGGCACTCACCATTATTGGGTTCCCATTCAGCTCAAGATTCTGGGTCCCTCTTTATCCTATGCTTTTGCTGCTCATATCTGTTGGTGATCATATCGTCACCAGTGTGACCTTGGAAGACTCACTAGGGCCCCCCTTGGTAAGTGGTCCCTTTTCCCCAACCCTTCCAACTCAGAGACTCTTCCAGGAGGAAACAATGACAGCCCTTATTTACCATTATCATCACAGCACACATTTTCCACAGCAGCCTTTCCTCTTCTCAACCACTCTATGAAGGAGGAATAATAATCCCCTTTTCAGAGACAAAGAACCAAACTCAAGGTTATGCAACTTCTCCAAGGTTACATAGTCTTACAAGAGTCAGCATCGAGACTGACTCCAGGGCTGGGGATATAGCTCAGTTGGTAGAGTGCTTGCCTTGTAAGCACAAGGCCCTGGGTTCAATCCCCAGCACCACAAAAAAAAAAAAAAAAAAAAAAAAAAAGAGACGAACTCATCAAATAGCCCAACTCCTTCCACCTTTCCAGTTTCATGGGTGATCTTACACTATATGGGCTTCCATTTTCTCATTTCTAAAAAGAAAATAATAATATATTTAAAAATATTTATTTAACAAATTTATTTAGCAAATAAATTAATCCACATATGCACCTAGAAAATACCTGCCACATACTGAGCACTCAATGAACATTAGGTATTACTCAACTTCACAAAATGAGCTACAAAGAAATCAGACAGTGACTGAATTTTTTGCTTAATTCCTTGCCAGAAAGTATTTTTTTCTCACAATTTAAAGTCAATCACTATCATTGTGAAAAATTTGGAAAAGAGAGATGAGTAATAACAATCACTCATAACGGTAACAAGTTAAACAACAAAACACTTTTTACTTTGGAAAATTTCAAACATATACAAGAATAAAAAGGATGAGTATAGAATCTCCATGTTCCGATCATTTAGATTCCTCAAATACTTTCTGGCCAATCTTACATCATTTATAGCCCCATCTGCTTCTCTTTCATATCCACCCTCCATCTTTTAGAGAAAATCCTAGCCATCAATTTTCTCTCTAAATATTTCATATGAATATCTGAAATATATAGATTCTCTTTATTAAGTTATAATGTCAATCTCACGCCTTTAAAGATTAACAATCAGTGTTGAATATCATCATGTTACCAGTGTCCAAATTCACCCCAGTTGTCACATAAATGTTAGTTTGAATCAGGATTCAAATTGCATCCACATGTTGGATTGGTTAATGTTTCTTAAATTTCTTTTCATCTACAGATTCCCCCTTCCCATCTTTCTTTCCCCCCATGCACTGCATTTGTTTAGGAAGTGGAATCATTCGTCCTCTAGAGTTTCCGTGCTCGGGATTTCACTGATTGCGTCCCTATGGTATTACTTAACGTGGTCCTCTGAACCACGTGTTCCTTGTAGATTAGTAGTTCTAGAGGTGTGGTCAGATTCAGGCTTGATTTTGTGCCAAGAATTCATTATGGATAGTATGATGGTTTCCATTGGGAGGCACACGATGACTCTCTTCCTCTTGATCTCTCTTTTTGAGAAGTGAGCAGCCTTTGATGATCATAGTCTATAGCCTCTGATTTTGTTAGAGGTTACAAAGAGCGATATTCTAAATTACCTATCAGTACTTTTTATTTATTCACTGGAGTTTCCTATAAAGAAAAACTTATTCTCATCACGAATGAGGAAAAGCAGATTGAACACTTGATTCTTTTTGTCCAACTTTCAGAATAAATATCCCGTCTGGGGATGTAGCTCAGTGGTAGAGCACTTGTATGCACCAGGCCCTGGGGTGGGTCCCCAGGACCAAAATTAAAAAAAAAATATATATATATGTATATATATATATTTTAAAAAACTAAAGATCTCTGATATCATCCAAAGGTGAGTAATGAATTTTGTTTTAATTTTTTTTAACATTACTAGTTGGCATCTATATTATTAGCTTGTAGTTATAAACATATTTTCTATATTTTAATCCATTGCAGTTGGTATTATCAATACTCAAATTATCTCAAGCTTTTCATCATTTTCTTTGTTCTTAAATAGCATTGGAATTTTTGATTCTTAAAGGTTTGGTAGAATTTCCTCATGAAACCTTTGGGCCTGGTGTTTTTTTATTGTTGTTTCGTTTTATGGTTGTTTGTTTTTGACAGGAGAGCTCTTTATTTTCTTTTTCTAGTTCTTCTGTGACAAGTGGTCTATTAAGACTTTGTGTCTCTACCGAGACCAATTTAGGTAGCTGTATTCTAGAAAATTATCCGTTTCATCTAAGTTTTTAAATACTTTTGTATAGAGTTGAGAAAAACAATCTCATGCTTTTATTTCAGATTTCCTCTACTTGAATAGTTATTCCTACACACCAATGGCCAATATTTCTAATTTTGTGGGTCTGTATTTTCTCCCATTTATTTTCTTAATGAGTTTAATTGGTGTTTATCTATTTTATTGATTGTTTCATTCTTTGGTTTGTTTGTTAGTTCTACTTCCTAATTCATTAATTTCTACTTTCATCCTTATTAATTCCTTCCTTCTAAATTCCTTTGGCTTGAGGCTGGGGATATAGCTCAGCTGGTAGAATACCTGCCTTATAAGCATAAGGTCCTGGGTTCAATCCCCAGCACCACAAAAAAATTAAAATAAAATAAATTCCTTTGACTTACTTTGGTGTTCTTTGGTTTTTGAATGAGGTGTGTGGTTCATTTATCTTCATTTTTAATGAAATGGGTCTTGAATGCTAAACTTTCAATTAATTACTGAATAGCATAGACATGTTTGTGTTTCCATTGTCATTATTTTCAAGAAATTCTATATTTTTATGTTGTTCTGCTTCTAAGCGTTGCTTATTCATCTTTAAATTTGGTTTTCAGCTAGAATTATCTTTTTGGTTTTCAATTATATGGATAAATATTAGTTTCATTGTACTGTGATTGGAACGTGTCCTTTTGTTCTTTGGAATTTATCAAGGTTTTCCTTGTGGCCCAAGATGTAGTGACTTGAAAAGATATTTTCTCTGCTCTCAGGGTTCAGGTTTCTACACACACCCGTAAGATCTTCATTATTGACTATGAACTGATCTGTCTTGAATTGAGAGAGAGGTACTAAAACTAGCTATTATTAGTGAGTTTCATTCTATTTCTCCTCAAATTCAGTTGTTCAGTGCAGAATTATTAATAAGAAACATATCTTCATTATGGATTGCTGCTTTTGGCATTTAAAAATCTCCTTCCATGCTTTTTGGTCTGAATTTCATCTCATCAAGTAGAAGGATTACAACTCTGCTTTTAAATTTTAATTCACATTGGCCTTAATATCTTTGTCTGGTCTTTTATTTTTTACCTTGCAGGATCTCTTGTTTTGAATGGGTCTCTTGTGTAGAGCAGAGTGTTGGATTTTGCTGTTAGCCAATCTGGAAATGCTTTTTGGAAATCTTTTTTAAAGTAATAATGTAAATTAAGTCCATTTACATCTATTGATATGATTGATGTGCTTGACCTTGGCTCTGTCATCTTATTTTATCTTAGGACTAAATTTTAATATAATTTTTATCCCTGAAACTTTCCTTCCAGTCTTGTAATCCCTTGACTGGGCAAAGTTCCATCCAATTCGCTTTCATTTCCACCATTCTTCATGCTGTTTTTGATGCTGTTTTCGCATTCTCACCGATCATATATCCGTCCTGTGATCCTAAAGCTTGGAAACCTCTGGCTGTTAAATCACTTAGAGTCAAAGTGTCAGTTGCTACAGGATGTTCATCACCAATGCAGGAGTTGTTTAGAGAGACTCAGCCAGGCTTGCTTGACATAGGAATGAACCCAGAGCTTGGAAATTAAGAGACAAAGGGTGTTAGGAGAAGAGAGAAATGTTTCTGGGAGCGTTTCCCCTTTCTTAATGAATTACTAGGAGATTTGTGACTACCCAGTCTGTGCGGGTAAGTCTTTCAGCATGTGGACCCAGAGGTGTCATGGGCTCGCTCCGCTATATCGCTCTATCCTCCCTGCCCTTTCCATGAACTGCGACACTTCCCGTCACCAGTTTATTTTCACTTCTCTCCTGGCAGCTGTCCACTGCAATCCGCATGCATTTGAAATCATTTGCTACTTACTTGAGAATTCATGCTAGGGAGAAAGGGAGGAAAATAACCATTCCTGGGGACACCACATCGTCATGAATTTGAAAGAAAAGTCAACGTTGAAGAAAACTCATTTCCACTTTTTCTCCCCCCTCCCCCCCACCCACACCCACCTAAATGACTGTGGATTAATAGACCCGGAGAATGCCAAACAAACAGTTGAAGGGAAAGAAAAGTTCAAGTCAGTTGCCAGGGGGCCTTGATGAGACTGCAATCCCTTGATCCCTGTGCAACTTCGGTGGCTCTGCCGCTGTCACCCTTCCTCTCACATCTGCTCTGGGGTTCAGTCCCCAACTCAGGCAAAAGCTGCTCATGCTCTGGATTTCCTTGGGATTTTCTGGAGAGCTTTGATTTGGTCTCAGGAGTCTGGGTTTAGTTGCTTATAAACTGGAAACATAGAAGTTGATGCTGGGAAGAAACCTCAGAGGAAGGCACAGTCACAGCAAAGTCTTTGGTTCAAATAGTCTTGGATCCGAATCAGAACTCTGACACTATCGATGTGACCTCTCAGAGCTTTGGTTTTTCCTACCTAATTTTAACTGGGAATATAATATGTCACAGGGATTTTGTAAAAGCTAAATGAGATAACCCAGATCAGTGGTCCTCAAAGTGTGGACCCCAGATCAACATCACCTGGGAACTCATAAGAAATGCAAATCATCAGGCCTCATCAAAGGCACACTGTTATGGTTTGATTATGGTCTGTCCCTCCCAAACTCACATTTAATTTTTTCTTTTCTTTCTTCTTCTTTTTCTTCTCCTTCTCCTTATTCCCTGTGTTTGGGATCAAACCCAGAACCTGTGCATATTAGAAGCACTCTACCATGAGCCACATCCCCATCCTCTCATGTTGAGATTTGATTGTACTGTGGCAATGTTGGAAGGTGGGGTTCTTAGGTGATTAGAGCCTTATGAACGATTAATGACTTTCTTTCCTGACTGGGCTAATTCTCACAGTAGTGAGTAACTTTGCTCTCTCAGCAACTTAGCGAGGGGCTAAGTAACTTAGTGAGACTCTGTCTCAAAATAAAAAATAAAAAGGACTAGGGATGTAGCTCAGTGGTTAAGCACCACTGAGTTCAAGCCCTGGAACCAAAAAAGAAAAAGAAAATGGACTAACGCACACACTGAATCAGAAACTAAATCTGTGTTCTGAAAAGTCCTCCAAGTGATATCCTCTGAAGTTTGAGAACCGCTGCTATAGATAAAGCGTCTAGCACAGATACGGCAGCAGAGTGAGACCAAGGTAAATGGTAGCTCTTGGCTTTGCTATTGTTTAGAACTTAGCTGAACCCTGCTTTTATAGGTGGATCAACAGGGCCAATGGAGGTGGCAGTTTGTTCAGAGCATAGTGAATTAGAGGCACAGTTGGGGCTGAATCCCTATCTCCTGGCTTCCCGAAAGGTGCCCCTTCCTGTCTATCCTCTTCATCTCCCTCTAAAAAATTTTTTTCAATGATTAACCAAAGTGTCTTTTTTATAGGCTTTAGGAAATAGAGATAACAGCTCAAATTAACACTAAAACTTATCTGCAACTCTAACCTTCCCTCCCAAGAAATAGCCAAAGTTGACTTCCATATGATTCTTCTTTATTTTTAATGTGCACAGATATAAGTATATATTTATACATTACATATGCAAATAATATGTATTGTCATTCCTAAATATGTATAATATGCAACTATGTATACATTATATGTATAGTAACACAAAATTGGGATCACACTGAATAAATGAATTTAAAAGTCAAATAGTACTGCTATGAGAAGAAGGAGGAGGAGGAGATGGAAGAGGAGAAGGAGAAGGAGAAAGAAAAGGAGAAGAAAAGAGCCTCCTTACTTCCAATTCTTGTTTCCAGAGGCAATTACTTTCTATTTTTTCAGTTATTATATTTTACTCTATTTTTGTAAATAACATGCTTATAGTACTTTTTTCTTGATTTTCTCAGGTTTAAATATTATGTATTGGTTTTCAACTATGTAGGATAAGGAGTTAATCACTGCCTAATTTTTTTTTTGTAACTCATTATGCTAAATTTGGTAATACCTAATATTTTCTGAGTGTTCATTATATGGACAATATATTCTAAGTACATATGGGGATTAGCTTATTTGTTTTTAAATGTATTCTTACTTTCTTCTTATAAATAAGGAAATGGAAGCCCACTTTAAAATACGTCCCCTTGCTCAAAATTATACCCAATAATTATACCCCCATGGGGACATCAAATCCTGGGGGAGGAGATATTTTTAAGTGGTTCATTTAACGATGAATCCTTTAACTGCCTCCCATTCTCCCACTATGATGAGTTCCCAAAGGCCATCAAAGTCCCCACCACAGGAATCTGGAATTGGGATGAAGAGAGGGTCAGAGCCTTCAGCTTTCTGAACTGTCAAAAGTACATTTTGGTGCTCTCGGTAACTCTTTGCATCTGCCCCAAAGACCAAATATCAGAGACATCTGGTGTGCAGTAAGAATGACCCAGACATCCAGAGAGAAGCAGAGATGAGACCCAAGGAGCAGGAAAGTTTATGAAGGTTTCCAACTCCTTGTGAAACTTGACTCATCTCTGCCCTTTAATTTATTAAAATGTCCCTGAATCTTAAAAACAAATTATGTGTCTTTGCTTTAAAAAGTTCAACTATAGTTCTGTTGCTTGCCTCTGAAGAGCACTAATGAATACATAATCATACACAACACAGTCCAGGTTAGAACCCCTACACTAGAGCTCAGAGTTGGTGGGAAACAGGGTTTATCCCCATTTGCCCAGTTGTACTCTTCAGGATAATTCGATTGGAAAACAGAAGCATGCAATATCAAGAGGAGGCAAGCATTTTACAGTAGCTGGAATCTCCAGAGAGTACTGGTAGGACCAAATATCTCAGGAGCAGTTGAACATGGCTACTATAGGGTCACATGGGAATGTATAGTATGAATATAGTTTGGGAGGTATCTTGGAGTTAAAAGGAGGAGTTCTGAACTGTTGTAGCTTTTGTCATTTAGATGGTTGGCAAAACCACAGAACAGCTGCTAGCTTCTATCTCTTATGAATCTATTGATTTTTCCTTAAATATCAAGTCAGCTTTGTGCAACCTACTTTTTTGGGGAGGGGAATGCTGGGGATTAAAACTGGGGTGCTCTACTACTGAGCTACATCCTCAGCCTACAACCCCTCTTTTATTTTGAGACACTGCCTCACTAAGTTGTCCAGGCTGACCTTGAACTTGTAATCGTCCTGCCTCAGATTCCCACGTTGCTGGGATTACAGGCATGAACCACTGTGCCTGGCATTTATGCAACCTAATAAAGATAGGTTTGTTCGTGGTCTAGTTCAAGTCCGAAGCTACTATCACTGAAACAAAAACCCAACAACCAAAATAAAATTATAAAGTCTTCATCCCTCCACTCCCCCCATAGCTCTCCTGATACTTTTCAACCTTACATTCTGAAAAGGCATCTATTTTATTTAATTCTTCCTGGAGGTCTCTCTTGAGATTGCAGTCACATATTGACCAGGGCTGCATCATCTGAAGGCTTGACTGGGCGGAGGATCCATGTCCAAAGCGGCTCACTCAAGTTGATGCCAAGTTGATGCTGGTTGTTGGCAGGGTCCTCAGTTCCTCTCCACAAGGCTGTTTAAATGTCCTCATGCCATGGTGGCTGGTCTTCCCCAGAGCAAGCATTTTAAGTGAGAGGGACCTGGGTGGAAGCTGTATTCTTTTCATGATGGCCTCAGAGGCCACATAGCATTACTTCTGCCACATTCTGTTGTTAGAAGTGAGTCATCCATGGCCCACATTCAAGGAGAGGGGAGTTGAACTCTATCTTTTCAAGGAAGGTTTTTCAAAGAATTTGAAGGTTTATTTTAAAATTGCCATAACAAATAACATACCTGTTTCCATGGAAATAGAAGGGAAGCTACTATGGTCTTTTCTTCTCCATTCAATATTTGAATACCTACAAGCTGGAAGGACTAAGAGGGTTCAAATCCTGTGCCAGTTCACACTTATTGCTGGGGCACAGTGTTGCAAAAAATTCGAGATATACCCGAGTCTAGCCGGAAAGAGTGCCACAGTTGATTAGTGACATCGCCATGAACAACAGAGGAGGGGATGCTGGTACAGGAGCCAGGAATTTGTTATTTCTGTGCTTGATGTTAAGCCCTGTGATAGGGACAGACATGAATAAGACACAGGCCTGGGTTTTTAATTGTTTACAATGTATTTATTGAAGACTGTGATGGACACAGTGAACTACTCACTGAAGTCCAGTCATCCCTTCTTTCACAATGGTAGAACTGTAGCCAGACACAGGGCTGCCCAACAGACACATTTCCCAGTCCCCTTTAAACTTAGATAAGGCCATGTGATTAAGTTTTTTCCAAAGAATGTAGAAGTCATCTATGCCAGTTCTGACCTGCTGACTTAACATTTGGTCACACCTAAGAGATGGTAAAGAAAAAAAAAGAAAGGAACCAAGTTCCTGAGTGACTATGTGGAGTAGAGAGCCCCCAGCCAACTGAAATCTGATCCTTGACTCTTTTTTTTTGGTACCACAGATTTAACCCAGAGGTGTTAAACCACTGAGCCACATCCCCAGCCCTTTTTTGGTATTTTATTTTGAGATAGGGTCTAACTGAGTTGCTTAGGGCCTCACTAAGTTGCGGAGGTTGGTCTTGAACTTGAAGTCCTCCTGCCTCAGCCTCCTGAGTCACTGAGATTACAGGCATGCACCATTGTACCCAGCTGTCTTGACTTTCTCATGAGAGAGAAATGAATGTTTTTGCTCTACCACTGCCCCCCACCTGCTTTTTTATTTTTTAAAAATCTGAGACATTAATCTTGGGGATCTCTTTCTTACAGTAATTTCTTACAGTAATACAACAAACACAGATGAACATATAATAAACACCATAACATCATCACACTATACAAAATAAGCACACAAAAGACATCATAGCCTCATTAAGAACCAATTGAAGCCGGGTGTGGTGGCACACGCTTGTAATCCCAGCGACTTGGGAGGCTGAGGCAGGAGGATCTTAGGCCCTAAGCAACTCAGTGAGACCCTGTCTCTAAATAAAATACAAAATAGGGCTGGGGATGTGGATCAGTGGTGGAGTGCTCCTGGGTTCAATCCCTGGTTCAAAAAAAAAAAAAAGAACAGAAGAACCAATTGAGTCATATTGAGTGTTGGTGGTACAAACTCAACAGCAATAGAACCCAATTGTAGATGGTAACCAGTCCTAGAACTGTCGTGAGGGTTAGATAACACCTATGAAGTGCTCTTTATAGTACACAGAATCATATAAATGCTCAATAAACATTAAGGTTTTGCTCTTTTATAAATTCACTTATAAGGCTACGGTTGTGGCTCAGTGGTAGAGTGCTTGCCTAGCATGTGTGGGGCACTGGGTTCGATTTTCAGCACTGCATATAAATAAATTAAAAATAAAGGTCCACCAACAACTAAAAAAATTTATAATTAAATAAATAAATTCACTTATAAGCACTGGTATCATATGTTGGCAAAAAGCGTATGTGACAGAATTGGACTGTTTTGGTTCTGTTCCACCATTTCATCTGTTTCCATGATCAGGTCTGTGTCTTGTCCATTAATCCATTATCTGATATGGAACCAGGATGATGTCTGGGGCAAGAAAGTTAATGCACCGCACAGACATAGCCTTGGTCTCTGAGGAGTTAATTGTGGTCACAGAAGAGTGAGAGTCTGTTCTTAACATTGAAAAACTAAAACCATGGAAGGAATTTAAAGCATTAGAGGTAAAATCAGTAATTCCAGGTCTGAGCCAAGGCAGTCTGAGTATTGGATGCATATTAATGCTCATGAGCAGAGCTGCTGCACAACCAGTACATTTTTCATGAAGAAACATATTTACTGGACAAACACATGGTACACCAATACATGATGTCAAAGGCCCTTCTCTGTTTCACAAAGATCCTTTAGAAGAAGGGGCAATGCAATTATCAGGAATTTTTAAAAAATTTTTATTATGATTATTATTTTTGGGGGTGCTGGGGATTGAACCCAGGGCCTTGTGCATGCAAGGCAAGCACTCTACCTACTGAGCTACATCCCCAGACTCAATTATCAGGAATTATATGCTTGGTTCTTCCTCAACATCAGGAAGAAAGACATCTTTTACTGTTGTTCCTCTGCATATTCTTTTGAGACCAGGGAATGGCTGGAGGTCACAGCTTGGGCAGGAGACAAACTAGGTGGCTGGTTCCTGTCCTCAGTAAGCTTTATAAATGTATGGGAAAGATGGGTACTCATTGGGAAAAACCCCACAGCTAAGGAATGGTTAAACCTCACAGCCTGGGCTGAATATTATGGGAGACAGAGGAAGGATCTTGTGGTGTGAACTGGGTTAGCCCCCTTAAAAGTTAGAGCTGGAAGAAACCGGTGGCTTGGTACTGCATTTCCTCTGCTGGTTGATAATTGGTTATTAGTCCAATTCCTGCTTGAGTTGTGTAACAACAGACATGCCAGAGCCAGGTAGAGAAGGAAATTCAGCAAAGATTGTTTTTGGTCTGGACAATGAGAGGGTTTCTTTAATGTGTCTCTTTTTAGGAGGGGGATGGCAAGGAAAGGAAGGGGAGGGAAGAGAAGAAAACAGAAAGAACTTTTCTGTCCCACCTGGTTCAAACCCTCAGAAAACGGCCCAACCTGCCCCGCACCTTCTCTTCAGCCTTGGTTGATTCTGTCTGAGTCTCTATTCAAAGGGAATCAAATGAACGTGCTTAACGTGTTATGTGGGCCTTCCAATATATTTGTTTTTACTTGTATGTAAACTTTCACAGAATTTCTCACTGGGATTTGAAGGTTTCAGAGCTGCCTTCTATTCCAAAGATGGCTTTGTCTTTTGAAAGTCTGAGAAATATCTTCTTAGCTGTACTTGAGATGTGAGAGAGTCAAGTTGAGGTAAAAAAAAATTTTTTTTTTGTAGCTTAAAAAAATTCTCAGACATTTTTTGCTAAGCCATAAATCAACAGTGGTTGAATTAAAACAGATCAAGCTTGGCTTGGGTTTAGACCTCCATGAGGTCTCTGGCTCAGCTTGAAGGGAAAAAAAAATAAGTTAATACTTTTTTTAAAACCAGCTCCTGTGCATGTCCAGTTGGAAGAGAGCAAATCCTGCTTAATGAGAGCTGGCCCTTCTAATCACTCCATTTGTATCTACAGAGCCTTTCTTCACGTTGGCCCCAAACCTGGTTTCCTGGTCTTTTCCTTACACATGCACCAAGACTGATGGAGAAGATTGGAACTTAATTGGAGAATCCAGAGCCCACCATTCAGATAGTGTGGTTTGCCCACAGAATTGCTATCTAATCTTTAACCTCACTGAGAGCTATACATTGGCTCAGAGCTATACATTGGCTCTGGCTTTGAGCTGCAGCTTAGAGAGAGAGAGAGAGAGAGAGAGAGAGAGAGAGAGAGAGACCATCACCATCATGGTTCATTCCCCAAGACAGAATGTCTGGGCCAGATGCTGGAAGGAAGCTCCAGGGGAGGCTGATCATATTCATCTCAGTGGGTCAAATCTAATGGAAACATCTTTGTTTTCAAAGGCAAAAGCCAAGTCTAAGAGTCATTAGAAAGTCACCTGTGATTTGTCAATGTGGCATCTACACAGAACCATGACTTCAACTGTTTTCTTCACAAATCTTTGGGGCATTTCTCTGAGAAGCAGCATAAAAGAAATTTCTAGAGCCACTGGATTTTTGAGGATACATATTTCTTCCCAAGAATTTGATTCTGTGGATCTACAACTTTGGAACTTTGTATGACTTATGTAATGTAAGCATTTTAGAATTGTATGTGGTTTCCCTTTCCCTGTTTTCTTCTATTTTTTGGGTAATTTTATTATCCATGCTTACTGTTTGAGGACATATCTCAAAAGGAACCATATCCCTGTCCCTACCTTGAATTGTAACCATCAAGTGATCGGCATTGCTTTCTTGTTGGCTAACGTAATGAACAAGTTATTTCATGGACAATTTAAGTCCTGGAAAGCTAAAAACCAGAGAGAAACTTACCAATGTTTACAGAAGACAGACAAATACCCAGTAGGCTTAAAAATCTCTAGTTAATTCACTTATCAAGCATAACTATAATGGCATCACATAAAGAAAAGGGAAAAAAATTTAAGTACCCAGAAGGTATACATGGTCTCTGACCTTGACTATGAACCTGTTGTTTTGTCTCTTTTAAGCAGAGTTTCAAAGGAGAATTTCTTTGCAAAACATGTTAAAACTATTTAGCTGCCTACAAGATGGCTAAAGTCTACCATGTCTTTAAAGTACATGCTGATTCTTTCTAGTTTCTCAGAGCATCAAATCTCTGCTAACTTCCTTTTTCTGAAATAGTCTCTGTATCAGTTTTTCCTGGAAGTCCTAAAGCAACCCTCCTACACTCTTTCTTGTTTTTTTTTCTCTCTTTCTGCTCTATCCTTTATAACAGAAGCCAACAATGTTATTTCATTTCTGTAGTTTCCATATATAATATGGAAGCTTAATTATGATCATTTAGTAAAGAAAGAGCAACCAGATATGGTCTTCACACATTAAATGTAGACATTCATCAGTTCACAAATTCAATCAAAACTACACCATCACATACATTAAATATATAGATTTGCCAGTTCACTAATTAAATTTCAAAAGTATATAATGTTAACATGCTTTTTTTTTTGCAGAGACCATGTTATATGAATGATAAATACAGGTCAAATGGCTCATAGAAATGTGTTGGTTTTTATTAGCAAACTGAATGATAATATTAGTTGTCCTCTAGTTTTCAATTATTTCTTTGTTTTACTCTTGGAATTCCAAATTCCAGCTGACAAATCCAGATACATGTTTCCTCATGCATCCCCAGAAACTACCTGTCAAATCCCACATTAAATGCCTCAGTAGCAAAACAAAAAATTTCTTCTTTTCCCATGACAGTTCAGAGTCAAAAAAAGGATGTATAACAATGTCATTAGAAAGAGACGAATTGGTCCTTAACTCTACTACACACCACCAGTAGAAACTTCCAGAAGTATGAAAACGTGCTGAACTTCAGTTTCTTTCCAACAAAATGACAATAATACTTCTCTCTGCCCTGATTTGAAGATAATAACAACTACTCACCAGACCGTTGTAAGAATTAAATGGAATTAAATGAGATAACATATAGAAAGTCTTTAAAATATGGTTAAGTACAAGATAAATAGCAGCTATGAGTTTTTATCCTGCAGATCCCCCTCCCATGTGGTCTCGATGGGGGAAGAGGACCCCATTCTCACCTAAATCTCCCCATTCCCTCCACAATGAATCTTCCTGAGCCAGGAGCCCACCCAGGACCACATGTACTGTCTTTGCAGTGAAACCTTTTGCTGGACAAAGTCAAATGTAGGCAGGCTTCTGGGTTAAAATAAACAAACAAAAACCACTGGCTGTGTTGATGAAGAGGGTTGAGTGAGCCACAGCTGCTCATCTCTGCTGCCCATGGGTTGCAGTCGACAGATTGAACTGGTGGTCAATGCAAGGAACTTGGCCAGAATAAGAAGTAGGGGAGACCAGGGCAACATCGTTAGTTGAACCAGTTTGGCTTTCTCCAAAGAAAGCAAAATGGTGAGATTGGTACTTTTGATGATGATTGAAAAATAAATATTTAAGAGCATCTGAGCCACCCTTCAAATAAATTCTAGTGCTGGGTCTAATTTTAAAATAGTTTCAAAATATTATGTAGAACACAGCTTTCCAAACTATAGTATAAGCCATTAATATGGTATGAAATCAATTCAGTGGGATGTTATCAGCATTTTAAAAAAGAAATGAATAGAATAGAACTGAACAGAATTCATCAAAATGAGGTAAGATTTGTTTTATAAAACTGGGGTGAGATATGAGTTTTTTATTTTTTGAGGTATTGAGGATTGAACTGAGAGTCAGGGAAGCACTCTATCACTGGGTTACATCATTGTTCTCCTTTTTTTTTTTAAGACAGTTTTGTTATATTGCCTAGGCTGGCCTTGAACTTATGATCCTCCTGCCTTAGCCCTCCAAGTAGCTGGCATGTGCCACTGGCTCAGATAATTTTTTTTTTTTTTTCCTTTTTGGTGTCAGGGATTGACCCAGAGGTACTTAATCACTGAGTATCATCCCCAGTTCTTTTTTTGTTTTGAGATAGGGTCTTGCTAAGTTGCTTAGGGCCTCACTGAATTGCTGAGGCTGGCTTTGAACTTGTGATCCTCCTGCCTCAGCCTCCTGAGCCCCTGGAATTACAGGTATGTATCACTGTACCTGACTAAAATGTGTTT
Source organism: Glaucomys volans (assembly GCA_020662805.1). Classification (NCBI taxonomy): domain Eukaryota; kingdom Metazoa; phylum Chordata; class Mammalia; order Rodentia; family Sciuridae; genus Glaucomys; species Glaucomys volans. The sequence continues at coordinate 94,756 of JAJEJO010002598.1, forward strand.
TTTATTGTGTACTACAGTAAAGAAATTTGAAAGCCACTGATATAGACAGACTCTTAGAAAGGACTGAGTTTATTGTTGTTTTTCCATACTAGGGATTGAACCCAGGGACACTCTACCACTGAGCTACATCCCCATCACTTTTATTTTAATTTTGAGACAGGGTCTCTCTAAGTTGCCCAAGTTGGCCTCAAATTTGTGATCCTTCTGCCTCAGTTTCCCAAGTAGCTGGGATTATAGGTGTGTGCCACTGCTCCCAAGTGAAAAGACTGTTTTATTGCTAAAGTATTGCCTGTATTCAGCAAGTACAAGTTTTGTTTTGAAAGTTCTTCACAGAATCAAAATTACTGCCCCTTAAAAAAATATTGCCACTAGCACCTCGAATTCTAATCCAGAAAAAACTATAAACTTTCTGTTAAATTCTGCGAGGTCTTGGGATTCAGTGGTCCAGGACAAACTATCAAGTCAAACAAAATTGAGATTTACCAAAAAAGTAAAGCAGATGTGGTTATATAAACACTGGTCCAAGCAGAGAGGATTAATTGGAATTTCACTGAAACATGGGAGGTAAAATAATCCCCATGAATAGGAATGATGGTTGGAGGGCAAATGGATCCTTCTTCCAACACATAGTAGGTGCCCAATAAATATTCTTAAATAAAGGAAAATGGTTACAAGGATAATCACATCTTTCAGAAAGCATTTGGGTTTTGGGGTTGGGGGACAATCCACAATTCTTGGGAGGTTTGAGCAATAAAAATGGCATTTAGCAAAAGTGATGGAAAACAATGCCCTGAGTGATTCCACATTCTGGGAATGAGAGTCAGTACCTGCGCTGGTTATTCTCCAAATTCCACCCTTCCCTGCCGGACCCATTCTCCACCCTTTTCTGCCATATTCTGGGTCCTAAGAGATATACCCGGAAGCCTTGCCCCATCTGTCTCCCTTGACTTCTGGCTTCCGGCTAGGCTTGACTGATGGAGATGAGCTGGTTGGAGGAGAACAGGCAAGGTGCTCCTAACCCTCCTCAGCAGCCTGACTCTCATAGAGGTTGCACCCCTGGAAGGCTATGGCTTCCTCCAGTTTCTATGTCTGTGCTCCAACTCTGGTTACTTTCCAGGGACACTGGTTCCTCTCCTGATCCTTTCAGGACCAGCTACAGTAATGCTACGTGCCTTCACTTCCTTTGTGGGTTCCTCCAACACTGATCATCCCTCTCAATATGTGGTCATTTCATAAAAGTCTCCTAATAAACTTTCTGGGATGTTTTTCCTGTTTTCTGCTTGGACTCAGAGGTAAACAGACATGAATTAACTTTTTTAAAAATTGAAGAATGGCACAAAGCCTATAAGCTACACACTTTTCAAAGCATCATTTCTTCTATCTTTAATAAATTAAAACATTTTAAGTTCCTGAGAAGTGTTGAAATCATTGTAAATAGTGTTACTCTTTTTTCTTTTTTTTTGTACTGCGGATTAAACCCAGGGATTCTTAACTACTAAGCCATATCCTCGGCCCATTATGATTATGATTATGATTATGATTATGATTTTGAGACAGGATCTTGCTAAGTTTACTTAGGGCCTCACTTAGTTGCTTAGGGCCTTGCTAAGTTGCTGAGGCTGACCTCTAACTTGTGATCCTCCTGCCTCAGCTTCCCAAGTCTCTGGGATTACAGGATACACCACCACACTGGTTAGTTTTATTCTTATACAACATTCTGTGAGCATCTCAGTGATTAGGCTTCTGGTGATTTGGTTTCTGGATGAAGAGAAATATGTGATGATGTGAAGTGATGTGAGGTGAGGCAAGAGTTGGTTAGACCCACTGGGTTAAATAGGAATGTGTCTCAGAGGGAATATGCAGGCCTTTGGGGCAAGAGAATGCCTCAACAGGGGGAGTTTGGTGACCACAAGGGAAGGGGAGGATGGTTCTGGCTTCCTTTCTCCCAGAGATCCAGCAAGGAATAGAGAATAAAAGAAGAACCTTCAAGAACAGTACAGTGGGAAATGGCATGGCCAGTAGAACTTCCTAGAAAAAGACTGAGCATGGTCCATGTGTTAGCTTTTCATTGCTGTGACCAGAATACCTGACATAAACAAGTTAAAGGGGGAAAAGTTTGTTTTGGCTCATGATTACAGAGGTTTCAGTCCATGGTTGGCCAGCTCCATTGCATTGGGCCTGAGGTAAGGTAGAACATCATGGCAGAAAGATGTGGTGGGTGAAAGCTACTCAGTTCATGGCAGCAGGGAAGGAGAAAGGGAGAGAAAAGGGCCTGGGGCAAGATATAGTCCCCAAGGGCGCAGCCCCACTGGCCTACTTTTTCCAACCACACCCCATCTGCCTGCCATTTCCACTCCTCAGTAGTTCATTTGATTATTGATGGATTAATCCACTGATGAGGTCAGAGCCTTCAGGGTCCTATCCCTCCCCAAAGCACCACCTCTGGACATTGTTGCATTAGGGACCAAGTCTTCAACACACAAGCTTTAGGAGTTCATCTCAGATCCAAGCCAGAGGATTCGCCAAAGCCTGACATGGCTGCAATGGCACTTGTGTTTTGATTCCTCTCTCTTCTCCTTTTATTCCTGTTAAATTGTTGATATTGGCATTAATACCTTCTATCCCAATCACCAGATAAACTCAGTCACCCTCCTCCAGCTCTCCTTTCAGAATTATCTGGCTTGTGAACCTGAGCATTTTCCAGTGTTTTGTTTCCAAACAGCATGTCTAAGGTGAGGAAGTGGTTGGTACAATCAAAGGTCAGATATGAACCAAACAATAGACTGGGGTTAGTGAGAGTAGAAAGTTAGCAGTCTGTCCCCAAATATGAGCTTGCTGAGCACAAGGACATCTATCTTGTTCATTTCTGCTCTCCAGTGCAGGGCACACAATAGATGCTCAATAAATATCCATGTAGAACATAATGGTATCAGAAATCAACCAATAGTTTATTTACAACATCTCTGAGTTGAGCAATAACCCTAATAGTCAGGTGGGCAGACTCTAATAAAAAGCATATTGCCCCAAATTTAAAGGACAGTGTGACTCCAACATGATATATTTTAACTTGAAACACTTCACCAAAAATTAGAACTGCCATTGAGGAAGTTCCTCGGACCTACAGAAGCTTGTGTGTTCCCTCCTGCCCCTCTCCCCAGATGAAAGGGAGTCCATCTGGCACACACTGGAAACCAGATGTGCTGCAGCAACCAGCATAAAGGTCTCCCTGTGCTCACAATTCCTGTCTAGGAAGTCAGAGAACTTTTGGGAAATGCAGAGCAATGGCCAAATTGGTTTGCCATGGAATATATAAACCCAACTGACCCCATGATTGGATTTCATCCTCTGACCACAAGAGTGCCAGGCAAGGGAAATGACTGAAGTTTTCCCCATCTAAGGCCCATTAAGACAAACTGATTGACTTTAAACTTTCAGGTTTTAATTTGCCTTCTACCCAGATGGCCCCTAGGGAAGGCTGGAACAGCCCTTCCCCCTAAAAACTGGTTTAATTCTTGTTTTCTTTAGTTTCTTTATCTGAAGGATTTTTTTAAAAGGTAATACACATTACTAATTGTAAAATAAGTAACAAATTTATTGTAGAAAGTTCTGAAAATACTATGAAAATATATTGAAAGTAACATCGAAAAATCAACTTTAGGGGCTGGGGATGCAGCTCAGTGGTACACACTTGCCTAATATGTGTGGTCTTGCATTTGATCCTAAGCACTGCAAAAAATAATTTTTAAAACAAATAAAAACCAACTGCAATTTTTCTGTCCAAAATAATCTCACAGTTGATATTTTTGTGCATTTCTTATGAGTTTTTATATGAATTATGTGTGTGTGTCTTTAAAAAATCAGGACTAATCTTTTTCTAGCATAAATTACTGTGTTATAAATGAATGTCCTGGAACATAAATGTTCTCTACATCTCTGTCTATATTTCCTCATGCTTGGTTTTTAAAAGAGGAATTAGTGACTCGAAGGCATAAACATTGTTGAGGCTCTTAATGCATATTATCAAATTGCCCTTCAGGAAAATTGTACCAATTTTGGCTTTATCTGCTGGTTTGACTGTATCTTTGAAGGAAGTTTGCTTCTTTCCCTCCGACTGTGATCTGAGCTGAGATTCTAGGTCAAGGCAAGGCCAGCGAGTGATATAGCCCATGACACTTGACGTAGTCCTCCGTGACTCTTCTCCTTGGCAGGTGAAGAGGTAAGTTAGACTATCTCAGCATGCTTTCCAACCAAATATTCTAGACTCCATCCATGAGGGGAAAAATATATTTATATCTACACATGTAGATATAAATATAGATGTAAGCTGGGCGCAGTGGCGCACGCCTATAATCCCAGCACTTGGGAGACTGAGGCAGGAGGATCACGAGTTCAAAGCCAGCCTCAGCAACTTAGCAAGGCCCTAAGCAACTCAGTGACACCCTGTCTCTAAATAAAATACAAAAGAGAGCTGGGGATGTGCCTCAGTGGTAGAGTGCCCCTGGGTTCAATCCTCAGTACCAAATAAATAAATAAATAAATACAGATGTAGATACTTTCAGGGACCCTCAGGCTCCAGCCTTCTCATTCATTAGGTACCACAGTAGTTATTGGCACCATTAACATGTATTTTGCTTATTATAAGCTCTAATATTTACACAAAACCAAGTAAATCTGTTGAGGGAAAGGATTTGGTGTTTGGTCTGTTGAGAGAGAAATATCCATCCAACCTAGAGAAGGCAGATAGGACTTCACACACACCTCATAAAAGATCATAGTTAGGGAGGTTCAGGTATGCCCAATAGATGACAAATCTGAATTTCTAAATGTGGTTGACATTCGATGGTGTTGGGCTACACTGGAGTCTGGTTTTCCTTTCTACATTTGGGAAATTCCCCACCATACCAGGCTTGGAACAAAGTATACTCTCCTCTCCCAAGACCCAAATATTTCATTCCTATGCATCTCTTGCAGTAGGCCAGGGGCATGGGACCCAAACTGGGGTAGCAGGTGTCCTTCCCAGACTCAGATTTGGGAACTTGTGACTTATGAAGTAAGACAAGAGGAGAATTCTTCCTGTAGCAGCAGCAACGGCTACAGCATTGGGTTTCCCAGTGGTGGCAATGGTGGCAGCAAAAGCCCCAGAATCCAGGGTCAGTGGCAGTGGTGAAGAGCTCTGCAGTATGGATTTGGCTGTGATCTTTACAGTCTTTCTTGTAAGTCTGTTTTTCAAGCCTGTCCCCCATCCTTCCAAGTAACTCTGTGGGTTCCCCAATATCCTTTCCACTAATTCCTTTTCTGCTTAAACCAGTCTTCTGCTTGCAACCAAGAATCCTGGCTGATTGTATCCATCAGACTCTATGTGGTCATCTAGAAATTGGGACCTTAGGGCACTGAGATGAAAATTAAAGCACATGAGAGCACCTAATCCCACACCCCAGTACATAGCAGAAGCCCAGAGTATGGTGGATGGTCACCCTTGTTTTCAGTTCACTCTTGTTTCAAGTCACCTGACCCATGAAATCAGCGTGCTATAGGGAGAAAAAAATCAAGCCATTTTACTCACAATTGTAAATATCATTACCATCATGATTATAACAGTCATTTATCGAGTGCCCTACTGGACGGCAGGCACTGTACTTGGCAACATATATAACCAGCCTCTAATCCTTACAACACTACAAGGTACATACTCCTCCCATTTTGCAAATAAATCATCTGACACTCCAAATGGTTAACAATTTGCCAAAGTTTTCCCAAGGAATTAAAACACAATGGGAGCAAAAACTGTAGGGATTGTGCAAAAGTTTAGAGATTCCGAGGAAAACCAAAGAACGTGAAATATAGACATATCTAGACTTCCACAGGAAATCAGTTCAACCATTTTGACCAAATGAAAATAATTAAATGGTTTGATTGAGATTTCAGTGCTGAAACCTTGACCTAGAGCCCTTTGTATGAGTTCAGTCAAAGGGGACAAATAGTTATGCCTCTGTTTAGCTCCTGGAGTCTCAATGGGTGTAAGAGGATTTTATCAGAATCATCTTGAGAATTCTTTTGAACCACACATACCTGTCCTCACCACCATCCCAAAGAAAGGGATCTGAATAGCAGCTGCTGATACAAGCAAATCCCCAGACCAGACTTAGATGCCCTGCAATTTGGAGAAACACAAGGGAAAGTTTTGATGAAGACTCACAGTTCAACTTTTACTGTCTCTAGGCACTAGGAGAAAAAAAAAAAAGAATTCAAAGGTCAAAAATAAAAAATACTAGTTTCTCACAATGCAGCTGAAGTGACATTGCAATGACAGGAAAATGTGAACTATGTGAGGGAGGGCGAGTCCCACACGCACACAGACAAGCTCTCTCAAAGTGGGAACTCCAAAGCTCCATGCCTCTGAAAGGAGCACCTCCAATTCACCCAGGGGAGGCCTGGTGTATTCGCATGTCTCTAAAGCCAGTCTATACTTTGGCTTCCGAGATGAAAAATTACACCAAAAGAAATGCCTGATTTTTATTAACTATCCTCAAAAGGAGTCTTTCACTAATTCTGGGGAAGGTATTTTGCTTGAGTGTTTTCCCACTTTGGCAAATGTGATGCAGAGGGGTTGGATCTAAGGGATTTTGCCCTGGGCGAATGGTTGAGCACAAAACCTCTGCCAAGTCCAGAAACAATTTAAAGGAGGGAAGAGATTTCCTTGAATCGATATAGTGGAGCCAAAATAAATGGCTACTCTTGTTCTCTTGAGAAAACATTATTACTTTTTTTTTTTTTTTTTCTTTTAACAAAAGAGATCCTGATGCAATTGGCCAGAGAGAGTATGAGGAGCCTGGTTCAGGATACAAAGAGGCTGGGTCAGGTCCTGAGGCCTCCGAAGCCGCTCGGTGGCGGAAGTGGCTTTGGACCCGCGCCACCACGCTGCGCAGCATGTGCACAGACCTGGGTTTTGACAGATTAAAGATGGCTCCGGCAGATAGGGCAGGAGCGGGTGGTGTCTGGGCTCTTACCCAAAGCTCTCCGTCAACAGTGGCAAAGCGAAAACACACATGGACAATCCTGGATCAGCAGTGAAGATTTTGGAAGGAAATCTTAGCGAAAAGCCAGAGCAAGAGACGGGAGCGATAAATCAGGCCGGGAGAAGTCTGAGTTGAAGGATGCTGCAGCCGGCTGCACCGCTCCGGGCCAGCGGGAAGCACACGTGGGGCCCAGCCGGCGTCGCCGCCAGCGCCCCGCCAGCTTATTCTGGCTCCAAGAAAATGAGAACATCTTGGCTAAAGATGTTGGGGGCAGCGAGTGATTTTCTGTTAAAAAAAAAAAAAAAATCTTTCCCCAAAGGGGAACCAAAGACCTGGGGCTTCTTTCATCAGGCAAGGCGTTTACTAAAGCATGGTGGCTAGGAGCTGAGGCTGCTGGGAGACCATTTCGATATCCTCAAAAGCTGAAAGAAAGGAGAAAAGCCAGGCCCTATCTTTCAGAGATGTTTCCTTGGGTACCACATTGCCATTTTTGAAAAATTTAATAGTGAAATGAGAACATAAACTCCCTAGGTGGTGTGGTATGAAAGACCCAGGATTTAGATTCAGATCCTTGGGTCTTGGTTTTCTCATGCATATCACAGGTGCAATAAATCCTGCCTCATCATATAAGACTTAAACACAGCACAGGACCTGGACATGGCAGCCTAGATAATTTGCATCCACTTGAGGAAGCATATCAGTTCATGGGAAAGATTCTCTGTTCTCCAAAATTCCTAATTGAATGACCAAGGAAAGGCAGAAAACAATTAACTTGTTAACTGTGCATTGGTTGAAATAGAGCCATTTTTTCAAAATCTCTTTTGTATTTCTTTGTCACAGCCTCTTCAAACCTGTCCCTCCCCTCTGAGGCCAGAGTGACCTTTATAATCCTAGATCCCTCTGACCAGGTCTTTCCCTTGTCCAGAATTTGAACTAGTTCCTCACACACTAAGGAAAAGGTCCTATATAGTAGGTGCTTGCCTTCCACTGGTCTCAAGCACTGCCAGTGTTCTCATGCAGGGTAGAAGCAGCTTCTTCCCCCAATCTTTGTTCCATGGGGTGGATTGAAAATGTTTAGAGGCCCTTGCTAGTCACCACAGAAGTGTTAGCAAGGGCAGGGATGGAAACTGTGCTGTGTGATGGGGTGTGGGCAGCCTCTCTAACAATTTTGGCCAAAATGCTGGTAGCCATCTCCTTGCTGAAGATATCTGAGCCTCCGAAGTAGAGTTCGAGTCTCTGGTCTTCATTCTTGCTGTGTTTCCCACATTGAATGCTCATCTGTCACTCTGTTCTACCAACTTTCTCTTCCCCAAAGGCCTAATTCAAAATTGATCTCTTCTAGGAAGCCTTCCTGGGCCCTTCTACTTCCTCAAAGACAGAACAGTTCAGTTCCTCCAAAGTGGCCTCTGTGGGCCCTATTCACACCAGATTAGTTGACCCACTTGCTCCCGACCCCCACTCTCCAAGGGCTAAGAGTTGGTCCTCATGTGTTCATCCTCAGGGTCTCGCACGATACCAGCACCCAGTGAGGCTCAATACATACTGACTGGAGGAAGGAATGATGGCCTTTAGCTTCTCTTCTTGTCCATGAGCATATGTGAACAAAGTCTGCAGGGCAGTGGTCTCTCTTCCCCAAGGAAACTGCACAAGAGCTTTCCAAGATTAACTGTGAGATCACATCGCTACCGGCATGCTTGACCCTCTCCTTTGGGAGCTGTGTTGTTGAGACGTCTGCTCTTCTCTTGCCTTTTCTCTGTGAACTGAATTATTTTTTCTGGGTCATTAAAATTTGTTTAATTTGGTTAATACCTTATTTATTTAATAAAAGATTCCACCCTGGAAGCCAAGTTCAGGAACTAGGAGGCAGGGTTGCTATTTCTTTGATAGAGATCTCCTTGGCTCCAGTAATCTTAGTCCAGGCATGCTCTAGGAAACAGACCCAAACTGAATATTAGGATTCCTCGGGGAGGTGCTATAGCAGGGGAGACAGATGTATAAATAGCTATAGGTTGCTTAGTGCTAAACGGAGGGAGAGGCACAGTGCTAGAACAGAAGTGCTAAATAATATGTGGTAAGTGAATAGAAACCAGCAATCAGTTTGAGAATAGAGCAGGCAGAAAGACACACTACTCCATAATGATCATCTTTGTGTTACCTTAGATGCTGGTCCAAAATGTGATTATGACATTTGGTAATTGACATTAATTACTTACCAAAGTCATGTCCTTCAATCCATTCTGCACACTCCTATGAGGCCAATCCTGCCTACCTTCCTCACACTTAGTTTTCAATAGCCTCCCATGAACTAGAACCCAAACTCCTGAGCCTAGTATCCAAGGGTCTCCCCTGTTCCCCACTGTGGATGGAGCCCTCCTCCCTGTCTCCTACCCTTCCCTGGACCAGACTTCCACTCCAGGAAAAGTGGTTAGCTGACTGTCCCCCAACATGAAGAGGGGCCCTGTCACCTTTGTGCTTGTGATCACACTATTCCCATTATCTAAAACATCTTCCCTTTTCACTGGATGACTCCAAATCCTGCCTGTTCACCTTTGATTTCCCTCCATAGAAACATGCTCAGTTTCAGAGAGCCAGTCCTTCCAAATGGCACATCTTATTTTTTCAGCCAGGCTCAGAGCTATCAATGGGCAGCCCTCATATCCCATCTGTTCTGGTTTGCACAGTAGATCACATGATCCAGGTGTAACTACCTGCAGTCATGACCCTTAGCCTACCATGGGCAGGCTAATGTCCCTAAGAATGGAATCAAAGTGGAAAAGCACATGTGAATTGAGCCTGCACCTTACTTTGCTTTTCTTATGACTAACAGATTTCCTAAACTATCCTGGACTTATTGAGTCAATTTTAAAAGGGCTTAATTCCCACCCCCCTCACCCCCAGTGTCCTATTGAACAGGAGCCCTTGTTCTGTGATGATTGCAGAACGGATGTTGAGACCACCCAGGAGATCCCAGGGCTTCTCAAATTCATCCCAGAGCATAGAAGTACAGACCCAAGCCATCTTCCAGGTAGCCTGAGGACTTCCACAATGGTGGCCATTTCTGCCCACACCATTCAAGCACTCAGAGGAGGCCCTTCTTCCTCAAGGTGAAGTCAGGCCAAACATCAGGGGAGTTGGCTCCTGGATCACCCCTGCCATGTTCTAGAAGATTCACCCAGTGAGGTCATTTGATCCCTGGGCCTTAGTTTACTCAGTCATAAAAGATACACCTTGATGGGTTCTTTAATAATAGAGTTGATATGTTTATAAAGATGTGATACAGAGAAAATGGCAAATAACTGTTGGTGACCATGACCTCTAGACTACTGGTAGGGGTCCTAAAAACTAAAGCAGAGTGAAATCCATAGTCAGGGAAATCACAGGAACACAGAATAGATCCACAGAGAGCAGGATGTTGGAATTCTTCTGCATCTGAAAAACCCTCTCCTGCTGCCTGTCTCTACTATTTCCCACCACACAGACACGTCTAAATTCAGCCTTTCTGAACCCTGTACAGCCTTCTAGGCCTGACTCTTGCTGCTGGTTTCCTACACATTTTCCTTTTTGGGGGGCCCACTGGGGGACAGGGTGGGGCATGCTGGGGATGGAGCCCAGGGCCTTGTGCTTGCCAGGCCAGAGCTCTATCACTGAGCTGCGCCCACAGCCTGCTTCTCCTATGCCAGTCACTGGGATGTGCATTTTTATTTCTTGAGACTCTTATCCCCTTCCCACTGTTCTTTAGCAATGATCAAAGAGTGCAGCCTGCAAAGGCCTGACATAGGTTCCCATTCCCTCTTTCCGTCTCTTAGAGTCTCCCAGCAGAAGTCCCTCACTTCCCACCTGACCTCCCCTGACCCATCAATCCCCAGCCATCGTTCTCCTGAAGTGGGTTCTCCATAAATGCCTTCTGAGTGAACAAAAACTCCTGTCGCTATTCACTATCTTACAAGCCCTTTAAAAGAATGCCACCAACTCCCCTCCTGTCCTGGCCTTGTCAGGAGACACGCAGCCCCACTGTACAGGGCAGGTCAACCAGAAACAGAGCTGTAAAATCCAGGCAGCCCAGTTCATCGAGCCACAAAAGCAGCGAACCTTGTTTTTCCTTCCAGCCTCATAACCCCACCAGCAAGACAGACCACCTTTAACTAGGTCAACCCAATTTCCCAGTCCTCACTCCGCTCTCACCCCCTTTATTATCATGGTTCTCGGTTGGAGGCACAACATTCACTGTGCTGATTTATGTCTGGAAAAAAATGGAAAATTTCATCAACTCTTGACTGAACTGAGACCTTCCTGTAAGGAAAAGCACACCATTAGGGGGGACAGAACTGCACCGCACCATCTCAGCTGGGGGAGTTTTTCTGAAGCCTCCTAGCTGGCTAGAACTGAAATCCTGGCAACTCAGAGATACAAGTCAGAAAAACGGGAAACTGCTTGAGAAACACTAGTCCCATCTAACTGAGGAGGAACCATCCATCACAGGACTCGATCTTCTCACCCCCTTCCTTCCTCTCTGATTCCACAAATGGCTAAGCATAGCTTTCCCTCCTGTCCCTGCAGACTGGCCCCGTAAACAAGAGTAGATAAACAACTGCTGCATGCAAGCACCTGGTGTGCATGGATCCCCCGCCCCACAGTGTCTGTTTCCACTTTTCCCTTCATGTTCACATGCTGCCAAGTAAAAACCAACCAGAAGCATAGCAAGCAAAGGCTACATGACATGACGTGACATGCTGTCGAATCCCATCCAGTGGCACTCAGGATTTCACTGAGTCCAAGCTGAAAGACACCCTCACCCAAGGGAGTTTGTTATCTTGTTTGCGTACTTTACAAACCAACGCCACACAAACACGAGACTTACAAAATGAGGGGTTCTTGAACTTAATTTGTGTGTGTGTATGTGTGTGTGTGTGCGCGTGCGCGCCTGTGCGTGCATGTGGAGTTTATTAACAGGCAAATGAAAATGCAGCATTATTCTCAAACTGGTGGAACTTTTGTTCCACCTACACTTGTGTAACCAGGTCAAACGGAGCCTGAGTTCTATGAGAAAGTGGATTCTAACTTTAACAAATACATAAAGTCATGACCCTTTTGTTTTGATATGCTCCCTGTTCCAGACAGGCAGAAAAGCCTCCACTAAAACCAAGAGGTATACAAGACTTCACAATTTATTAAGAAGATTAGTTGGCTTTAGTTTGTCCACTAACGATTAGTCACTGAACGAGCATTCCCTGGGAAGCCTCAGAGGTCAGGTAACTCAAGGAACAGTTTGAATTTTTGTTTCCCTCTTTCTTTTTTTGATATGTCACTGTACTCTGGAAATGAAGGGCTATTTGACATACACCCATTCCTAACCATATTATATACAACGTGACAGGCCCACCTGAAATATTGTATGTTTTTTAACTTTCCACTATATTTGCAGAACTGCCTGCTGTGAAATTACAAAGTTCATGGTTCAGCTGAACTTTTGAACTCAAGTGAGGATTTGACACAGCAAAACAATCTAAATGAACCCAACACGAAGTTTTCATAGGCGAAACTGCTCTTCAGCCTATTGTCTGGGGTAATTGGGTAGGAAAGTTCTTTATTGATGTTGTAAAAACTACCAGTTTAATAACAGGCAGAGGGAGTGGAGAGGAGATGAGTGGACGTACCTTGGAGCATCTGAAATCACGCTTCTCTGCGAGTTCACTGAACTCTACCTGACCCCGTGAGGAAGGTCTCCCCAGGACAACCCACCAGCTCCAGAGGGTTTGAGACCGGGTGGCTGCAGCCTGCCAGCTCTTAATACCTCAGGGCAGAATGGCTTCTCAAGCGCTATGCAAAATAATAATAATATTCGTTTAGAATAAAGTAGCTGTTTCAATGCACTAAATGGCTACCAAGTGCCACATCCTTTGCCTACATTTCCTCACTTAGTCTTCACAAAAACAGTATGAGACTGCTGCTACTATGTCCATTTTGTAGATGAGAAAACTGAGAACAGAGAGATTGAGCAATCTGCTCAAGATCACACAGCTAGCATCTGGCCTTTCTGTGCCTCAATTCTTTCATCCGCAAAACAAAAATTTTGGCCTAAGTGATCTCGGATATGGGGTTGTAAGTGCTTGCTTGTGCACAGGTTAGAGAGGAGCATGCTTTGTAAAGGATAGACCCACTTCCATTCACAGTAATCCTAATACAACCTCTGAGGCAGGTAGGATTGCCCCCAACTTCACTAATGAAATGGAGTTTAGGTGAGTTAATTGACTTGCCTAAGTTTTCACAACTGGCAGGAACAGAGTTGTCGTAAAATCCCTGACCCTAAAACTTGTGCTCCTTCTCTCTTGACCGCAAAATTCATGTAACATCATTTGGGTCTGCTTGGCCTCCACCTGCAAAATTTTTATTGAGTTTGAGAGCAAAGGTTGGCAGACTGGGAATGAGGAGGGTTGTTTTTTTTTTTTTATTTGCCTAAGTTTCAGATCGATTCCTTCAGAGTTTTTATTTTAAAAACAGAAATCCTGCCTCTTGGATTTGGGACCACTGGACCCAGGAAGCTCTCCCACAGTGTGGTGCTAAGCCCGGATATCCTGGGGGTCCATCCACCACCCATTGGTGTGACTGCTCTCGAGAAAGCAAAAGAAAAAGCCTGCTAGACACTAGTAATTGAGATGAAGTGCATCAAATGCTCAATCTTGTCCTTTAGTAAATGATTGACAAACTTACCAACCACATTTTTATCATTTCTACTTTGAAAATAAGGACACAGGGTTCTCCCAATCCATATCCTGGCCAATATCAGTGTCCAGCAGACTTTCTCCCTTATATTTTGCCTCTGCCCCCAGTAAACAATATGTAGCTAGATTTAACTATTTTTAAAAATCAATAATTTTGACTTTTAATTGGACACTTTACCCATTTACATTAATGCAATTTCTAACTTATCTGGTTAAGCTGTCATCTTATAATTGGGTTTCTGAGTTGTTCTGCCTGTTTTATGTTCCTTTTCTCTCCTTTCTGGTCTTCTTTTGGATTACTCAAATATTGTTTTATTATTCTACCCCTCCCACCATGAGATTGGAGGATATCAACCAAGTATACTAATTTTTAGAGTCTACCTACTTTCTTAGTATTTTCAGGAAGCTATAACAAAGCACCATAACCTGGGTGGCTGATTTATTCTCACATTTTGGAAGCTAGAAAGTGAAGATCAGAGCATCCACAGGTTTGTTGTCATGTGAGACCTGACTTGGATTCATAGATGGCAGCTTCTCACAGGGTGCTCACATGATGGAAGGGGTGAAGGTCTCTCTCAGGCCATGTTTGCAAGGGCACTAATCCCATTCATGACTGCTCCATCTTCAAGGCTGATCCCTCCCAGAGCTCCCACCTCCTAATACCATCACATTGGTGAGTAGGTATCAAAATATGAATTTGGGGAGGAGAGGATACAACATTCAGATGTCAGCACTTAAAGATTTCAACATGCATCTTTGATTTACCAAGTTTTAGTGTTATTTCATACAATTACCCTTTCCCTTTCAACCCCTCCTCCATCATGTTATGCCATGATTATGTATTTGAACTCTATATTTTGAAACTCCCTAGATATTATTATACAATCAGTATTAATTTAAATCTACTACCTGTTTACCCTTTTCATTGTTCTTATTTCTTCCTACATCTCTGAGTTTCATCAAGATTCTTTTCTTCTGCCTGATGACCACTTTTTTTTTTTTTTAACCTTTTTTTATAGTCTGATGATGATACATTTTCTTAACTTTTGCTTTTCATTCTTGAATGATATGTTCCTGGGCTTAGAATAGTAGGCTGGCAGTTATTTTCTCTGAACATGTTAAAGATTTCATCCCATTATTTTCTGCCATCCACTGTTTCTGTTTTGAGAAGTTGAGTCTCAGTTTAATTGTTGCTCCTTTGAAAGCAATCTGTCTTCTTTCTTTGGCTGTTATAAAGATTTTGTCTTTGTTTTGTTTTGTGTTTCTTTTTTTCAGCAGTTTTAT
>JAJEJO010002598.1:110174-125323 GCA_020662805.1 Glaucomys volans
TTTCTTTATTTTGAGGTTGTTCTCTTTCTAAATTTCTTTTTATATTAATTTTTTATTTTATGAAGTGGATGATCAGAGTAGATGAAAGTTTTATTTCAGTGTGTTCTAGTTTTAATGTCTTGTTTGACCAAAAATAATGCCATGGAATGGGATTTAACTCAGCAGTAGAGAGCTTGTCTAGCATGCCTGAGGCCCTGGGTTTGATCCCCAGCACCACAAAATAAAGAAATCTAATATCAGTCCTCAAAATCCTTTTGAAATTTCAATGACTTGTAAAATTTGTAAGTCCACAAACCACCATAGTATTGTAACAAAACTACCTGTTGGGACCTATCCTTATTCCCATTTTATAGAAGAGGATTCTTGTTCATAGAAGTTTCATAATATGAATTCCTCAAGATCATGAAGAAGTAAGGACTAAGTCTGATTTCAAACCCATGCTTTCTCTTCCTCTGGAAACTGAGGCTTAAATGCTTTTACTTTATATTTTCTATTGTGGTTAAATATATGTGACATAGAATTTATCATGTTAACTATTTTTAAATACACAGTTCTGTGGTATTAATTATATTTCCAATGCTGTACAACCACCACCTCTATTTCTCTCCATAACATCTCTTCTTCCCCAGCTTAAACCCTGTGCCCATGAAACCTTGATCGCCCATTCTCACTTCCCTCCGACCCACTGCAAACACCATTTAACTTTCTGTCTCTGAATTTGACTAAGTTCTTCATGCAAGTGAAATTGTGTACATATGTATCTTTTTGTGACTGGTTTATTTCAGCCAGCAGAATGTCTTCAGTGTACATCCATTTTATAGCTTGTGTCAAAATTACCTTCCTTTTTAAGGGTGAATAGCATTTCATTGTTTTCCACATTTTCTTTATGCATTCATCTGTTGATGGAAATTTGGGTTGCTTCCACCTAAAATATTTTATTTGCAACTTACAAATTTTGGTAAGTTCATTCATTCATTCAACACTTGTGAGTTTCGAGTACAAACTCAGGTGTTCACGACTGTGACAATTCAAACCAACTTCCTGCCATGTGATAAACAAACAAGTGTAGCAAATGATAGACAAGCAAACATATAAATTTTTTTGAAAAGTTATGCAGTATGACAAATGATGTGCATGGAGTTAATAGCCAGATGCAAGAGCTAGCAAGTTGGAGTCCACTTTAGACAGGGTGCTCGGGGAAGACATCTTTGAAAAGGTATATGAAAACAAAATTTCAAATATAAAAAAGAAGTCAACGTGTGAGGAATATTGAAGGCAGAGAGACAGCATGTACACAGGTCCTAACAAGGGAATGAGCTTTCGTATTCAAAACCAAAACCAAAAAACAAAGGCCTACGTCCTGGTGGATGAGAGGGAGAATGGTGAGGGATCATGTAGGAATGGTAGGCAGTGCTTTTTACAACAGGATAAAGAGTCTTGATTTTTTTTTCTTAGTAGGACAGAGTAGCAGATATGAAGGTGCCCACTCATATCCTCTCAGCATAGACATCTAAATGTCAATGGTGCTTACTGCAAACACCTGTGACTGTCTGCCTGGAGACTGCATGCAAGGCAAGCCCCAAGTTCCAGAATCAGTGCCCAAAAAACCACTCTCTATCAGGGCATTGGTGGATAGATACTATACCCTGTACCTGGACGGGTAATTCAGAGACCCAGTCCTACTGCTTCTCAGAGTTCCTCTGCAGGGTTGAGCTCCAGTTGTACCTCATAACTTAATACAGTTTTGGTTGGCTTCCAGGTGTCTTGTCTTCACTCCCCTGTAGATGTTTTCTAATATCACCTCCCAAATAAACTATTTGCACTAAAAATCCTTATCTTAGCACCTGCTTCTGAGGGCACTCAAATCAGGAAAGATGGGGAACATTCAGAAAATATAATTGGAATTTTTAAAAAATCACTCAGGAACTTCTGACTTCTGGTAATAATGGATTCAGGGTAACCTTCCTATCAATAATTATAAACACTGACAACATAAAGTAACAGTTCAAAGTCACTAGAGAGCAACCAAAACCCAGTAGAAACTGGAGGAGATAGACTCTTAAAGAAGGAATCTAGAATAGATGAGATCTACTTTTTTATATATTTACTTGAAAGCACTCCTCAGTCCATAAGGTACATGACAGATAGAGCTCAAGAAGAAAATGTCCATTCCATCAAAGTGAAGAGTCAAAGTATGAAAATCAGGGATGTCACTGCAGTTGAAAAATGAAGGAAGAAATTCCAGAAACATGGACTCACACAAGGCGAGTCTCGAATTTTCCGTATAAAGTCTCCTCAAATTCTTGAGCCAAGCATGCATAGGGAAGACTACAAGGATCCCACTGGAAAATTAACTGGAAGATTGAAAGCCTAAACAACTACCATTGCTGGGGATCTGAGTTTGGGGTTCAAGACCCAACAAGCTATTGGAAGTTGGTAAATACTTCAAGTCGTCCATCAAAACCCAGAAGAGTCATACCTTAGGAGTAACTCCAATCCTTAGAAAAGAATCACATCCCAGCACTAAAGACTGTGCCCTAGAACTTAAGGCAAATCCAAATAAACCTGCACTAACATAGCACATGCGTAAATATAAAAGAATCCTTTTCTTCCATTTCTTAAATCCTTTAAAAGACAACTATTTAAAGCAAATCTAGATAATAGTTTGTTTGTATGGTTTACAATGTATGTGGGGGGAAAAAGGATGGAAATATTTGTGCAAAGAATGGGAGGAAAGCTGGATATGATGACCCATGCTTGTAATCCCAGCGACTCAGGAGGCTGAGGCAGGAGCATCACAAGTTTGAGGCCAGCCTCAGCAATTTAGCAAGATCTTAAGCTGCTTAGTAAAACCCTGTCTCCAAATCTCAGAATAAAAAATAAAAAGGACTAGGGATATAGCTTAGTGGTAAAGCACCTCTGGGTTCAATCCCCAGACACCCCCCACAAAAAAAAAGAATGGGAAGAAATAAATGAAATTAATTCTGTAGGAAATTTCTTATATTATATGCAAAGTAGTGGGATATTAACTTAAGGTAGACTAAAAAAAAGGAAGCAGAAAATTAGGAGCAGAGAAACAAGGAACAATAGTGAGAAATAGAAAGCAAGATGATAGATTTGAAGTACAAATAAGTACATCAACTATAAATGGGCAAAACAAAGTCAGAAATTGTCAGACTCAGCTGTGTGCTACATTCAAGAAACATGACATTTAAAGATGGAGGCAGGTTGAAAGGAGGATGAAAAAAAGATACATCTTGCAAACATTAAGCATGTTAATGTTAGATAAAGTATACTTTGAGATAAGAATAACTACCAGAGAGGAACATTTCATAATAGTTAAAGAAGAAAATATAATAATCATAACTGCATATGCACCTAATAATGGGGCTTTAAAATACATAAAGCAAAAACTGACAGAATTAAGGGAGGAATAGATAAATCCACAATTGTTTGGAGATTACGACACTCTTCTCAGTACTTGATAGAACAAGAAGACAGAATGTCAACAAGGGTGTAGATTTAAGCAACATTATTAAACAACTTGGCCTCATGGACATTTATAGAACACTAGACAACTACAGAGTACACATTCTTTTCAACTGTATATATAACATTCACCAAGACAGAACAAATGCTATGACTCAAGGTTTAAATTGAATATTGAACATTCCTGTTCTTAAAAAAAAATCTCTTGATAGTCTGCCTACTGCTTTTCCCAGTTGCTCTGCAATTACCATGCTCTCTTCTCCATCCCCCTTTTTCCTTCCTTTCTGTTTCTTGACAGTGATAATCAATTTGGTCATGGTCATGTTTGTACTTCTGACCTTGCTAACTTGTGGTTTCAAGATCTTATTCTCTGCCTGGGGAGGTTTACTGAGGTAACTTCTTAAGCAAAGACAGTTTACTCCCTGAGGAGAATTTTTGTAACCTGATGTTATTTTATTTTTACACCCAGCTTTCAAGTGAACTGAATTTTATGGGTAGATTGTTCCCCCATGGCAAGAGTTCTAGCCCAAACCTGGCTCTTCGGAAGACTTCAAGGTGATGTGAAATTCTCACCCTCTCTTGCCCACCTGTGGGTACCTGCCATGGCTGATCTAGCGAGCAACACTGGAGTACATGCAGCTCACAGTTTGCTTTCTCCCATTGCTCATTTCACAACTATCACCTTATTTCAAGCAGAGATGAGTTTCCCAATGGTTGCATCCATGCTGTGACGATATGCTTCCCCAGAAGAGGGAAGTGGCTGATTCCCAGGAACCAGCAGTAGCAGACAGGCTTGGCTTCTAGAACAGACAGTGTGGCTCCTCATAGGCGGAGTGGGAAGCAGAGAGGCCAAGCCACAAACAGGAGCAGCCTCAACAGACGCAGGGCGCACACGAAACCAAAGGCCAGGCCTCCCACAGCCACACCATGTGTGGAGGTCTTCTCACACAGGGCAGCCCACGTTGGGAGTGGAGCCTTGGGGAGCATCCTTACAGACAAGATTATTGTGAGAACCATGACCCACCCACTGAAGGAAGCTCAGATTGGCAAAGGAATATCCTTTCCTAAGTAAGCAACATGCCAATCAAATGGACAAGAAAGAGACTTCAATAAATCCTCCTTCTTTAGGAAAGTCAAAATTTTTTATTTAATTTTATGTGGTGCTGGGAATCAAACCCAGGCTCGTCTTGTACATACTAGGCAAGTGTCCTCCACTGAGCCACATCCCTAGCCCCTCGAATTTTTAAAATACAGGTTCAGAATAATGGATTCCAATAATTATGTGACTCCTATATTGTTTCCAGGCATTTTACTAAATGTTGGCATATACATATTATTTCTAAGTCTCACAATAATCCTGTATGTGGGGTGTTGTTACTCCCTTTTTACAAATAAGGAGGATAAGAACTGGAGAGATTAACTCACCCAAAGCACACAGTTGGTTCAATGGTGGAGAAAAGGTTAAAAACAGAGATCATTTGTTCTAAGTCCACACCACACTGTTTTTTAAAGAATTCCCTTAGAACCAACAAAGAACTTCATTAAACAACCACGTTTTGTAATCCTAAAAGAACTTCTGGCCCCTTAGGAAGCCTCCCGACCACAGATACTCTTGCCTGGCTCCCCTCTCATCCAATTCTTTGTTGTCCCTCAGCCAGGTGGCTTCTGGACCTAATCCTGTCCTTCTGGCTCTCTGCTTGTCTGTTCTAATGCTTCTTGCTGAAAAACATGACTTCTGTTTTTTTAGGCTCAAACTTTGGATGCCCTGCTAAGGTCTTCCTTTTCACCTTTAGTTTCTGGTCAGAAGAATATGCTTAGATCCAGTGTGATTTTTATAACTGATAACTGACAGGTAAGTTCAGTGAATAATACAGCCTTTCCACCTCTGGAACAAAAAGGAAATGGCCGGCATGGTGGCGCACGCCTGAAATCCCAGCAGCTCAGGAGGTGAGGCAGGAGGATCGCGAGTTCAAAGCCAGCCTCAGCAAAAGCAAGGCTCTAAGCACTCAGTGAGACCCTGTCTCTAAATAAAATACAAAATAGGGCTGGGGATGTGGCTCAGTGGTCAAGTGTCCCTGAGTTCAATCAGGAAATGATCTTACAAAGGTCACTCATTAGAAGTCTACTATTGCCAGAGTTACAGTTCTGTTTTTAACAATTGACTTTATTTTTATTTATTTATTTATTTATTTTTGTGCTGGGGATCAAATCTAGGGCCTAGCGTGGGCTAAGCTCTACCACTAAGCTATGCCTCAACTCTAGACTTAACTTTTTAGTGCAGTTTTAGGTTTACAGCAAAATTGGAAGGAAAGTACAGAGTTCCCATATATCAGCTGTTCCCACATATATACCCTTTCCATTATCAACATCCCCCAAAATAGTAGTGCATGTGTTACAACTGATGAACTTACATTAACACATCATTATCAAAGTTTCCATTAGAGTTCTAGAATTAGTTTGTTTGTTTATTTATTTATTTATTTATTTATTTATTTTATTGCTGGGGGTTGAATCCAGGGCCTTTGCACATGCTAAGCATGCACCCTACCACTGAACTATACAACCAGCCCCTAAAATTAGCTTTCCTGCCATCTGCTTTGCTTAAAAACCTCTGTTTGGCCTCTGTATACTTAAGTCCACATTTCTCAGATGCAGATCATCAGGATCAAACAATCTTCTCCAGGCTCTTCTGTATTTTTTCCCTCAAGCTGAATTTCCCACCTCTCTTCTATGCTTTTACATTGCTTTGTTTACATACTTCTTTTTTCCCAACAAGAAAACCCTTTCCTTGTGCTTGGAGAATTCATGACTTAGTTCATCTTTCTTTGGTGCTTTCATGATTTTTTGTGTAAATCCCCATGACAGTGGTTTACTGCAATTCAATCCAACAAATGCTTGACAAGCAACCAAGTGCTGGGCAAAGAGGGAGGCTTTGAGGTCATGAAGATGAGATAGCCAAGGTTCCTGTTCCCAAAAAGCACCCAGCCCAATGAAGGCAATGACACCAATACCATCATCAAAATGCATCAGATGCAGCCATGTCAATGTTTATAGCCGCTCAATTCACAATAGCTCCATCTAGGAACCAACCTAGATGCCCTTCAACAGATAAATGGATAAAGAAACTGTGGTATATACACACAATGGAATATTACTCAGCCTTAAAGAATGAAATTAGAGCATTTTCAGGTAAACAGATGGAGCTGGAAAATATCATGCTAAGTGCTAAGCCAAAGGTAGAATGTTTTCTCTGATAAGTGAATGCTGATCCATAATAGGGGAGGGGGAAAGGGAAGAAAGGAGGAAATTTGGATTGGGCAGAGGGGAGGGGACAAGGGGATGGGACAGATGGTGGAATGAGACTGACATTATTACCCTATGTACATGTATGACTGTACGAATGGTGTGACTCTGCATTATGTACAACCAGAGAAATTAAAAATTGTGTACAATGAGTTGAAATGCATTCTGCTGTCATGTGTAACTAATTAGACCAAATAATTTTTTTAAAAACACATCAGAAAAGAAAAATACACAAGGTGGAGAAAAGTCAACCCAGCCTGGGGACACCAGGGAAGACATCATGACATGGTAACTTCAGCAATATCTGGAAAAGCATGAATCTATTTATGGAGGGAGTGAAGAGGAACTGGGGAGAGTATTCATGCATAAAGTCAACAATGTAAACATACATTTATTTTTCATTATTTCTTGAAGAGAAATGCGATTGGTGGTGTTTTATTTATTATGAACCATTACAGAATTCTGTGCCAGATATATACTGAGAAAAATACAATCGATTTTTACTTGCTGTTTAAAATATAAGATGGGTCACCATACTTGCTCACCAACAGATTATCACAACCTTCTCT
Source organism: Glaucomys volans (assembly GCA_020662805.1). Taxonomy (NCBI): domain Eukaryota; kingdom Metazoa; phylum Chordata; class Mammalia; order Rodentia; family Sciuridae; genus Glaucomys; species Glaucomys volans. Next base: position 117,536 of record JAJEJO010002598.1, read on the forward strand.
CTTGTGACCACACATCATAATTGACATTTGGACTAAAAGCATTAAAAACAAATTCAATAACTCAAAACCCAACATCGCAGCAGACACAGAAAATAGAATTCAGTAAGCTACCTGGGGTGGTTGTTAATGGAGCACTTTATAAGCAACATAGATCACTTAGAAAAATAAATATATTTATTAATGAGAAAAGAATGTGCTTTTCCCACAAAATTAAACAGAATATGCAAATGGCAGACAATCGCCATCAGCTTATGCAGCCATTTTGGAAGTTGTGCCTTGTCTCCTGACTGACTTTTGCTTGGGTCTTATGACCCTGCTCAGCTATGCAGCTGGGAATTCATCACTGAGCCCAGAGAATAATTTAGAGCCAGAACCAGACTCAGAGTGGGTTCTGACAGAGAGCTAAGGACATGTGCTCCAAGAAGTTGATTAAAATGATTTTTCAACCGTAGTGTATCCAAGACTTCAGTATAGGAGTGATTGGGAGGCAACATCCTAGTACAAGGAGTGAACTGGAGGCCTTTTTGAAGAGTACTAATTTTTTAAACTTTATTTGGATTAATTTGTGAAGGTTAGGAGAACAGATGGAAACCAAAGCCTCAATCTATCCCCTGCCTACAGATCATTTCAGGCACCATCATCTTTGACCAGACAGGGGCCAGTTTGGGAAAGGAATGGTCAGCAGGGTTGCTTCTCCTTCCCTCACCTCTCTGCAATTAGTTTCTACTCCCTCCACTGAAGCCATTTGCTCTAAGGTTACCAGCAGCTTGAACTGGAAAAAGAAATGGCATTTTCAGCTTTTGTCTTCTTCAGTCCCTCCATAGCTTATATCCTGACCACCTCCTTCTTTGGTATTTTGTAGAGCAGCCCAAGCTAAGACATTTCTCAAATCTATTCTATTCATCTATATTTCTCTCCTTATTCCAGAACCACACTGGTTTTAATTACTGTTAGTTTATAGAAAGTTTTGAAATTGGGAAGTATGGACCCTCCAACTCAGTTCTTTTTCAACATTATTTTGACTATTTAGAGTCCCTTTACAATTTCATGTGACTTTTACAATCAGCTTTCCCATTTCTGCAAAGAAATAAGAATGGATAGTGGCATTGAATCTGTAGATCTTATGAATGGTATTGCCAACTTAATAATATTAAGTCTTCCCATCCATGAACACAGGGATGCCTTCCCAATGATTTTGGCCTTTTTTAGTTTCTTCAGCAATGCTTTATTGTTTACAGGGTCCAAGTCTGGAACCTTCTTGGTTAATTCATTTCTACACATTTGTTCTTGTTTAATTCTAACTCCAGGAAAAAATGTTAATTAAATGATTTTTTCAGTCTATGATTGTATGTTTTTTCCCCCTTCAATTTGTTAATATGGTAAATTATATTGTTAAATTGCCTAAAATTGAACCATCCTTTTAACCCTGATATAAATCTTACTTCATCATGAAAGGTGATGCTGGACAGAGGAGGGAATGGCTAGAATAGCATAGATCAGAGAAATGAGAAGCAAAATCACAGTGTTGATGACTGATCAGATGCAAAGGCTGAGGACTGAACAAGGATGACACATTTCTGGTTGGAATGACTGGTTTTTACTTAAAAAACACAGACCAAATAGATTTGGAAAAAAGCTAAATTCTGTGGAGGCCATATTGAGTTTGGTTGTTTTGGGGGCATGAAAATGCATTTGAAAGGGTAAATGAATGGTAAAATTCAAAATACTGGCCCAAGGTTGGTTGAAATCAAGGTTCATGAACTCAACTGAAGAAGGAAGTGAAACAGAAGTGGGATGCAGTAGACCCAATTAGCTGTTTACCTAACATCCATTATTCCCTTCTAACTAATAAAATGTGAATTTTGTTGAGAAAGCTAAGCATAAGAAAACCACCAAAACACAAGCTTTATTCCCCAGCCTTCTTTGCAGCTAAGGGTAGGTAGTCATTTGATATGATTCTGGCCAAAGAGACAAAAGTAACGGATGCTGGGTGAGGCTTCCAGGAAAGCAAGGTTTAAAAGAGCTGATGGGGAGCAGCTAAGCCCCTCTCTCTCAAAAGCACAATTGAATGAAACTGGTTTGCACAGTGACTCATTTGGGGCAATGAAGTCTGCTATGCTGGCCAGCACATCTGAAAGGGATTTGGGAGAAAGAGCCATTTTCTACTTAATTTGGGGGTAAGGAGCTAATAAATGGGGTGACTAAACACCACTGGAATGTAAAGTTCTGAAAAAAACACTCTTGTTTGCCAGATCCATCCTGTTCGGTGCCCTCGACCTTGAGTTGGAGACCCTTCCTCGATGTGTATGGGCGAAGGGGGACAAAAATACAGAATGCAGGTTTCATAGACTCAGACAGACTGGGTCCAAGTCTCAGCTCTGCAAGTCCTGTACATCACTTAATCTCTTTGAGCCTCAATTTCCCCAGAAGTCAAATGGTGGCAATGATAGTTCCCACCTTGTAGGATTGGTGACAGATGAAGAAAGAGGTAAAATAGTGCAAGCAAGATGAATGGCACTGTATTCAAGTGTTAGCTGTTGTTATGATTATGGCTTATATAACAGTTTAGGTAAACTAAATTCATTACTGAATTTTTAAAATGAAATGTTTTTGGAAAGTCCTTACCTGAGTTACCTGAGTGGGAAGCATCCTTTGTTCATACCCAATGAAGTGACTGTAGCGAGTGTTGAATAATTGCAGTCTCAGGGAAGGGAGCTGGAAGCTTTGGGTGAAATTGTCTACCTTGAACTCAGACCAGCCTGCTGAGTGGCAGGAAGTTTAGACCAAGTGAGCAGGATCAAGAATGGGGTCATGCTCCAAGGATGGGGGAGAGAGGGGAGGAGGGGAGACAAGGTGACCAGGAAGGGACAAAGACCTCCTTGCTCTCTAGGTGTTCGGAAAGCTGGCCCACCTGCCAGTTCTCAGCAACAGATAGAAGCTGGGATCCCTGGTCTCACCTAGAAACAGACTGATCCACCATACTCAGGCCATGAAGTGGTTTTTAGCATAAGGAGGTGACTAGAAAATTAGCAAGAAGCTTCAGGGCTCTAAAAGAAAACGGCCTTCTTCCTTTAGGATTCTAAGGTTGGCCAACCCAAGCACAGCCTGACCTGAAGCCAGTGCAGGGCATCTGCACTTGAGAAGATTAGCTTTCTGCAGAGGCCAGGCATGTCACAGGGCCCTGAGCATGAGTGAGACTAACAGAGGAAGGCTGGGGTGGGGCCGATGTGTCACAAAAGAAGAGCAAGTGCCTGAGTGCAGGGCCTTCCCCAGTGGAGTGGATGATGTTGGCGCTCTGCCCAGACCTGCGCTGGTCCCTACCCCACCCCCTGCACACCAGCTCCTGGGGTCCTTTATTCCCAGAAGCGCCTACACCTTTATCACCTTTTTATTTTTTTTTGGTGCTGGGATTGAACCCAGAGCCTTGCACATGCGGGGCAGCACTCTACTGACAAGCCATACCCCCAGCCCAGCACTGCACCTTTTGAAGAAGGGCTCACCTCAGATTGCCAGAATCCCTTTCCCTGTGTGTCCTGAAGAGCCAGAAGTACCCGGGAACTTCCATCTCTTTGAGGGTAGCTGATGATGACTGGATGACTGGGGATGTACCTATGTGTCTCAGAGCTTCCCTGGGGGACTGAGCCAAAGTTACCCTCCATGAACTGTGCCTGACAGTGCACCCTTGACCGTCCTCCTGCCTCCCTCCATTCCTTAGTCCCTTCTGTTTTCCTCTGGGAATACTTGTAAACAAGTCACTTGACAAGGTTCTTCCCCGCCTCAGGGTTTGTATCTACGAAGCTGAGTGCCCCCCAGCCCCTTTGCCTCTCTCAGGTACACCATGGATATGTGGAGAGAGAGACGGACCCAGGGCATTCTGGCATGAACTGAGCCACTTTTGTCCAGACAAGAACCCTGTCCTGGCCAGCGCAGCTTATGGTCAGAAAAGAATGGCTCACTCTAGAAAAATCACTGTAACCTGGAGGCAGATAAAGCCAACACTTTGTCTTTGGGTAGAATTTCCTCTTCGTTTCCTTTAGTGAATGCCTCCACAAACCACAGTGGGTTGGGTATATAAAGCTCTTTGACTCAGACCTAAAGGAAGTTCAATGTCAGGTCAAAAACTAGAGAAAGGGAGGTAAGAGAACATGCCCAGAGAACAGGTCAGAGCCAGGTGATGGCTACAGACCATTACTGCCCAGTCTTCCTGGGACAGCCAAGAGAGGGCACTGAGACCAGAGGCTCAAGGTTGGCAAATGTCCCCTCTTGATCTCCTCTTTATATTTCTGACAGAGTGACCTTTCTGGAATGGAGTCAGGGCAGGTATTGCATTATGGGGTCATTGTGGTAGGTACAATAATAACCCCTCAAAGATGTCCATTTCCTAATACCTAGAGCCTGTGACTGTTTCCTTACATAGCAAAAGTGACTTTGCAGATGTGATTTTCTGTCCTTCCTTCCTTCCTTCCTTCCTTCTTTTTTGCAGTACTATGAAAACACAGGGCATATGGCCTTGCACATGCTAGGCATGTACTCCACCATTAAGCTACATCTCTGGCCCAGTAGCTCAGGAGGCTAAAGCAGGAGGATTCCAAGTTCAAAGCCTGCCTCAGCAGCTCAGCAAGGCCCTAAGCAACTCAGCAAGACCCTGCCTCAAAATAAAATATAAAAAGGGCTGGGGATGTGGCTCAGTGGTTAAGCACCCCTGGTTCCAATCCCTGGTATATATAAACAAACAAACAAACATCAAAAAATAAAGAGACACAGGAGGGTCAGAGAGAGCGCAAATGGGAAAACAGAAGCAGAAGTCTGAATGACATGACCATGAGCCAAGGAATGTAGGCAGTCTCTCAAAGGGGGCAGGGGCAGGCCACAGATTCTCCTCTAGAGCAGAGGGAACACAGCACACCCTGTGCCTTGATTTAAGCCCAGTCAGACCCGTTTTGGACTAATGATCTCTAGAATTCTAAGAATAAATTTGTGAACTTAAGCCCTTCTGTTTGTGGTAATTTGTTACAGCAGTAGTGGGAAATGAAAAAGAACTTTCCAGAAAAGTGTAGGAAAGCAAGACATTCTTGAGGGCAAATACAAGGGCTATGGTAGGCGTGGCAGAACATGGCAGGTCAGAAGACAGCAAACTTCTCCGGGTCAGAAAACCTGGTGGGGGGCACTGTTGCTTACCCTTCCCTCCACTGCCTTCTGTTTTGTTCTGATCCCTCCTCTTGCCCTGAGAGGCCATGTGCCTCAAGGGAGGCTGGCAGGTGGGAGGGGAACTGTAACCTGGGAGTGAGGCCAGCTCCTTACCAGCTGCTAATTCAGGAGTGGGTCTGAGCTGGGTTCTGGCCAAAGAGAAGCAGGCTCTAAGGAGCGCTTGCATCCCTAACCGTCTGGACATTGTCAGGTCTGACTGGCTGTGGGGAACCCCTGCAGCCATCTTACCACTCAGCTCGAGGAAGAAATCAACAAAGGAGAGTGGGTGGAAAGAACCCAGCTCTTCCTGAGTCCCTGAAACAAGCCACCAACAGTTCCCTCTACCCCTGGACGTCCTGAAATATGAGAGATTACATTTCCCTAGAATCAGAGCCGCAGTTTCTATTACTTGCAGCCAAAAGCATCCTAATGGATGCAGTTGATATAAAAGGGTGAGGCCAGATTACAAAGGCAGTGAGGACCATGACAAGAGTTGAGAAATGCAGCCACCAAAGGAGAGTGGCCTCACTTGTGTTTGGGACAAATGACTGTTAATGCATGGAAGACTGGGGACAGACAGAACTGAGGAAGTCTGGGCTCCCTCCAACCTTAGAGTGGGGTGTGTGCCAGCTTCCCCTGAGGCATGTGGTTCTTATATGAAGAGGAGGGGCCAGAAAAAACTGGTGTTAAGAAAAATAGAGGGAACTAGGGCCAGAGAGGCAAGCAACAGTGATCACCACCACCAAGTATCTGCTCAACTGTCCAGATGAGGGATGACCAAAGGCTGTGACTTGACTTCAGGGTGAGGAATAATAGAGAGGACCAGACTCAGGTACTAACAGGAGCTTGGAACCTTCGGGAAGGTGGTGCACGTGAAGCTGAAGATAACTACAGGATTAAAAGAAAACAACAACAACAACAACAAAAATATATATATATAGTAATATATATATATACTTATTACTGTAATCCAAGTAATATATATATGTATATGTATACTTATTACTGTAATCCAAGAATTAAGTCTCTTAAGTGCCTCCAAACGTCTACACATGCATTAAAGGGAAGCCTCAAGTCTCCTTCCCCTCCGCCTTCAGCTGGGCCAGCCTGTGTTTAGAGCATGTCAAAAGCAATCATGACCAAAGTCAGCACAGCTGTTAAGGGTACGATTAACACCCAGAAAAACTGCAGGGTCCACAGCCCTCCCCCAGAGGGGAGCCAGCATGTTCTTTCTTCTTTCTTTTGTCTCTTGCACAAAAACAGCTTCCCCACTAAAACATCTGGAAGCCCACCGAGGCCTCTCCTCTGCTTTTTGTCTCCTGTACCGCATGAAGGGACAGGCCAGGGAGCGCACTTGGCAATGACATTAGCACCCCTGCAGGAACCTCGCCAATGACACTTTTCAATTAAAAAAAGAAAAAAAATAAAAAAATAAGCAAGAAACACTTCATTTCCTCGTTTGGCCCCAGGTCAGAGATTCCTTTCTCAGGTACCAATGTCATCATAGACTGGAGTCCTCACGATGACAAGAAGGCCCACAGCTCACATTTTCCAAATGGCACCCGGCTCCTGGCTCTCCACTGGGAAGAACACAGAGCGGGCTGCCGCGGCATGATGAATGGTCTGAAACTGAAGCGCAGAGTGATGCACGCCTCCGTTTGAAGGATGGGGAGTATCGGGGACGATCTGCATGTTCAACACCATAAAAGATGTCCGATGAAAGATTTCTGCTGGAGAGGCTGCTGAGGGCTGGCCTCGCCTTCGGTTGGACTCCCATTCAGGCCGTGTATTTATATATGTTAATATATTACAGTGTGAGATTTTCAGGTTATATTTCACAGATGACATTTTTAATCTGCCTCAAAAATGTAAACATGGCAGGGGTGTTCTGTAGACGCGCCGCCTGGAGCAACTGTCAGATGGAAAATTCAGTGGGAAGTTCAGCCTGTCTCCAGTTTAACTAGGTTGAGGAATGCTGCAAAAACAGGTGTTGTCTGACACAAGTAATAATTATCTTTCACCTTGATGGATGCTAGTTTAATCTGTTCCTTACACGGTAGCTTGGTCCCAGCTGACTGAATTTAGTGCCCCAAAAGCAGAGAGAGGGTGAGTGTGGCTGGTATGTGACACTATTGACAAGACAAGGCTCTGGGGCAATTTTGATTGATTTTCATAAGGAGGTTTAGTCATTTCTCCTATTTGCCCAAGAAATATTTAAATCTAAATGGATGTCATGGTACTCAGTTAGGGTATGAACATTTTCATTAATGGATTTTAAAAGAGTTTCATTGAGAGCAGATTCAATTCAATGACTTTAACAGAAAAAGGAAAATGAATTACTAGAACATTTTCATAAGGCATGAATACACCCTACACATTAACGCTCCAGAAGAAATTACTCAGCCAGAGGAACTGAAATGGCAGCTGGGAAGAAAGAGAAGAAACCCTTCCAAGGGCTGATCAGAAGCAGCCTTCCTCAAAATCTTTCAAACCAGAGGGCTTCCAACTTGAGAAGTTATGTCTCTCAGAGTCCCAAAGAGGACTGTACTAAGGATAATACAGCATTGTCACCTTAGGATGCCTTCTTTTCAATCTTCTGGC